>JAPFBE010000284.1:0-71982 GCA_034336665.1 Luscinia megarhynchos | reverse complement strand
CCCTAACCTCCTAACTCCCCAAACCCTTAACTCCTAACTCCTAACTCCTAACCCTAACCCTAACTCCCTAACTCCTAACTCCTAACCCTAACCTCTAACTCCTACTCCAAACTCCTAACCTCTAACTCCTAACTCTAATCTCAAACTCAACTCCTAACCCTAACTCTAACTCTAACTCCTAACTCCTAACTCCTAACCCCTAACCTCAACCCTAACCCTCCTAACTCCTAACCCCTAACTTCCTAACTCCTAACCTCTAACTCCTAACTCCTAACTCCTAACTCCTAACCTCCCTAACTCTAACCCCTAAACTCCTAACCCTAACCCTAACTCCTAACTCCTAACTCCCTAACTCTCTAACTCCTAATCCTAACCCTAACTCCTAACTCCTAACTTCTAACTCTAACCCCTAACTCCTAACTCCTAACTCTAACTCCTAACTCCTAACTCCTAACTCCTAACTCCTAATCCCTAACTCCTAACTCCTAACCTCTAACCCTAACTCCTAACTCCCTAACTCCTAACTCCTAACTTCTTAACTCCCTAACTCCTAACCCTAACTCCTAACCCTTAACTCCTAACTCTAACCCTAACCTTTAACTCCTAACCCTAACTCCTAACCTTTAACTCCTAACTCCTAACTCCTAACCTTTAACTCCTAACTCCTAACTCCCTAACTCCTAACCTCCTAACTCCTAACTCTCTAACTTCTAACCTCTAACTCCTAACCCTTTAACTCCTAACTCCTAACCCCTAACCCCTAACTCCTAACCCTCCTAACTCCTAACTCCTAACTCCCTAACCCTAACTCTTAACTCCTAACTCCCTAACTCCTAACTCCTAACCCTAACCTCCTAACCCTAACTCCTAACTCCTAACTCCTAACTCCTAACTCCCTAACTCCCTAACTCTTAACTCCCTAACTCCTAACTCTCTAACCCTAACCTCTAACTCTAACTCCTATCCCTAACTCCTAACTCCTAACCCTAACCCTAACTCTAACTCCTAACCCTAACTCCTAACTCCTAACCCTAAACCCCAACTCCTAACTCCTAACTCCTAACTCCTAACTCCTAACTCCTAACCCTAACCCTTAACTCTTAACCCTAAACCTCTAACCCCTAACCCTAACTCCTAACTCTAACTCCTAACCTCTAACTCCTAACTCCTAACCTTCCCTAACTCCTAACTCCTAACCTCTAACTCCTAACTCCTAACTCCTAACTCCTAACTCTAACCCTAACTCCTAAACCCTCTAACTCCTAACCTCCTTAACTCCCTAACCTCTAACCCCTAACTCCCCTAACTCTAACCCTAACCCCTAACTCCCTAACTCCTAACTCCCTAACTCCTAACTCCTAACCCTAACTCCTAACCCTTAACTCCTAACCCTAACCTCTAACCCTAACTCCTAACCCCTAAACCCTCTAACCCTCCCTAACTCCTAACTCCTAACCCTAACCCTAACTCCTAACTCCTAACCCTAACCCTAACCCCTAACTCCTAACCCCTAACTCCTAACCCTAACCCTAACTCCCTAACTCCTAACTCCTAACCCCTAACCCTCTAACTCCTAACCCTAACCCCTAACCCTAACTCCCTAACTCCCTAACTCTTAACTCCTAACTCCCTAACTCTAACCCTAACTCCTAACTCCTAACCCTAACTCCCTAACTCCCTAACCCTAACCCTAACCCTCCCTAACTCCCTAACCCCTAACTCCTAACCCCTAACCCCTAACTCCTAACTCCCTAACTCCTAACTCCTAACCTCCTAACCCTAACTCCCTAACCCTAACCTCCCTAACTCCTAACTCCTAACCCTAACCCCTAACTCCTAACCCTAACCCTAACTCCTAACCCCTAACCCCTAACCCCAAACTCCTAACTCCCTAACTCCTAACTCCTAACCCTACTAACCCTAACTCCTAACCCCTAACCCCTAACTCCTAACCTCTAACCCTAACCCCTAACCCTAACTCCCTAACCCTAACCCTAACCCTAACCCTAACTCCTAACCCTCTAACCCTAACCCTAACCCCTAACCCTAACCCTAACCCCTAACTCCTAACCTCCTAACCCCTAACCCTAACTCCCTAACCCTAACCCTAACTCCTAACCTCTAACCCTAACCCTAACCCTAACCCTAACCCTAACTCCTAACCCTAACCTCCTAACCCTAACTCCTAACCCTTAACCCTAACCCTAACTCCTAACCCCTAACCCTAACCCTAACCCTAACTCCTAACCCTAACCCTAACTCCTAACCCTAACTCCTAACTCCTAACCCTAACCCTAACTCCTAACCCTAACCCTAACCCTAACCCTAACCCTAACCCTAACTCCTAACCCCTAACCCCTAACCCTAACTCCTAACCCTAACCCCTAACCCCTAACTCCTAACCCTAACCCTAACCCCTAACCCCTAACCCTAACCCTCAACCCCTAACCCTAACTCCTAACCCTAACTCCTAACCTCCTAACCCTAACCCCTAACCCCTAACCCTAACCCTAACTCTTAACCCTAATCCCCTAATCCCTAACCCTAACCCCTAACCCTAACCTCTAACCCCTAACCCTAACCCTAACTCTAACCCCTAACCCTAACTCCTAACTCCTAACCCCTAACTCCTAACCCCTAACCCCTAACCCCTAACTCCTAACTCCTAACTCCCTAACCCTAACCCTAACCCTAACCCTAACCCTAACTCCTAACCCTAACTCCCTAACCCTAACCCTAACCCTAACTCCTAACCCCTAACCCTAACTCCTAACCCTTAACCCCTAACTCTAACCTTCCTAACTCCTAACCCTAACTCCTAACTCCTTAACCCTAACTCCTAACCTCTAACTCCCTAACTCCTAACCTCTAACTTTAACTCCTAACTCCCTAACTCTAACCTCTAACTCCTAACTCCTAATCTTTAATCTCTAACTCTTAACTCCCTTTAATTCCCTTTAAACTTTTAACCTCCTTTAATCTTTAATCTTTAATCCCTTTTAACTCTTGAATTTTAATCTTTAATCCCCTTTAATCTTTAATCTTTAATCCCCTTTAATCTTTAATTTAATCTTTAATTTTAATTTTAATTTTAACTTTAATCCCTTTTAATCTTTAACTCTTTAATTTTAATCTTTAATCCCTTTTAATCTTTAATCCCCTTTAATTTTAATTTTAATCCCTTTAATTTTAATCCCTTTAATTTTAATTTTAATCCCTTTAATTTTAATCTTTAATCTTTAACTTTTAATCCCTTTAATCCTTTAATCTTTAATCCCTTTAATCCCTTTAATCCCTTTAATCCCTGACTTTTAACTTTTAATCCCTTTAACTTTTAATCCCTTTAATCCCTTTAACTTTAATCCCTTTAATCTTTAACCCTTTAATTTTAATCCCCTTTAATCCCCTTTAATCCCTTTAATCCCTTTAATCCCTTTAATCCCTTTAATCCCTTTAACTTTTAATCCCTTTTAATCCCTTTAATCCCTTTAACTTTTAATCCCTTTAATCTTTTAATCCCTTTAACTTTAACTCTTTAATCCCTTTAACTTTAATCTTTAATCCCTTTAATCTCTAATCTTTAACTCCCTAATCTTTAACTTTTAATCCCTTTAATTTTAACTTTAATCCCTTTAATCCCTTTAATCCCTTTAACTTTTAACTTTAATCCCTTTAATCCCTTTAATCTTTAATCCCTTTAACTTTAACTTTTAATCCCTTTAACTTTTAATCCCTTTTAATCTTTAACTTTAACCTTTAACTTTTAATCCCTTTAATCCCTTTAATCCCTTTAATCCCTTTAACTTTTAATCCCTTTAACTTTTAATCTTTAATTTTAATCCCTTTAATCCCTGACCTTTAATCTTTAATCCCTTTAATCCCTTTTAATCCCTTTAATCCCTTTAATCCCTAACCTTTTAATCCCTTTAACTTTAATCCCTTTAATCCCTTTAACCCTTTAATCTTTAACTTTAATCCCTTTAATCCCTTTAATCCCTTTAACCTTTAATCCCTTTAACCTTTAATCTTTTAATCCCTTAAACCTTTAATCCCTAATCCTAACTTTAATCCCTTTAATCTTTAATCCCCACCTTTAACTTTAATCCCTTTAATCTTTAATCTTTAATCCTTTAACTTTAATCTTTAACTTTAACCTTTAATCTTTAACTTTTAATCCCTTTAACTTTAATCCCTTTAATCCCTTTAACTTTAATCCCTTTTAACTTTAATCCCTTTAACTTTAATCCCTTTAATCCCTTTAACTCTAACTTTAATCCCTTTAACTTTTAATCCCTTTAACTTTTAATCCCTTTAATCTTTAACTTTAATCCCTTTAACTTTTAACCTTTAACTTTAATCCCTTTAATCCCTTTAACTTTAACTTTAATCCCTTTAACTTTAACCTTTAACTTTTAACCCTTTAACTTTTAATCTTTAACTTTAACTTTAATCCCTTTAACTCCCTAACTTTAACTTTAACCCTTTAACCCTTTAACTTTAATCCCTTTAACTTTAACCTTTAACTTTAACTTTAACTCCCTAACCCTTTAACTTTCCCTAATCTTTAACTTTTAACCCTTTAACCCTTTAACTCTTTAATCCCTTTAACTCTAACCTTTAACTCCCTTTAACCCTAACTTTAACCCTTTAACTCTAACTCCTAACCTCTAACTCCTAACCCTAACCCCTAACCCTAACCCCTAACTCCCTAACCCCTAACCCCTTAACCCTAACCCTCTAACTCCTAACCCTAACCCTAACCTCTAACCCCTAACCCTAACCCCTAACCCCTAACTCCCTAACCCCTAACTCCCTAACCCCTAACCCTAATCCCCTAACCCTAACCCCTAACCCCTAACCCCTTTAACCCCTAACCCTAACCCCTAACCCCTAACCCTCCCTAACTCCTAACCCCTAACCCTAACCCTCTAACCCCTAACCCCTAACTCCCTAACCCTAACCCCTAACCCTAACCCCTAACCCCTAACCCCTAACCCCTAACCCCTAACCCCTAACCCCTAACCCCTAACCCCTCTAACCCCTAACTCCTAACCCCTAACTCCCCAACCCCAACTCCCTAACCCCTAACCCCTAACCCCTAACCCCTAACCCCTAACCCTCCCTAACCCCTAACCCTAACCCCTAACCCCTAACCCTCCCTAACCCCCAACCCCTAACCCCTAACCCCTAACCCCCAACCCCTAACCCCTAACCCCAACCCCTAACCCCTAACCCCCAACCCCTAACCCCAACTCCCTAACCCCTAACCCCCTAACCCCTAACCCCTAACCCCAACCCCTAACCCCCTAACCCCTAACCCCTAACCCCTAACCCCTAACCCCAACCCCCCTAACCCCTAACCCTAACCCTAACCCCCAACCCCCAACCCCCTAACCCCCAACCCCAACCCCTAACCCCTAACCCCTAACCCCAACCCCAACCCCTAACCCCAACCCCTAACCCCAACCCTAACCCCAACCCCTAACCCCTAACCCCTAACCCTAACCCCAACCCCCCAACCCCTAACCCCAACCCCTAACCCCCAACCCCTAACCCCTAACCCCAACCCCAACCCCTAACCCTCCCTAACCCTAACCCCCAACCCCAACCCCTAACCCTAACCCCAACCCCCAACCCCAACCCCTAACCCCCAACCCCTAACCCCAACCCCTAACCCCTAACCCCCAACCCCTAACCCCAACCCCCAACCCCCAACCCCTAACCCCAACCCCTAACCCTAACCCCAACCCCCAACCCTAACCCCAACCCCTAACCCCAACCCCTAACCCCCAACCCCTAACCCCTAACCCCTAACCCCAACCCCTAACCCCAACCCCAACCCTAACCCCCTAACCCCAACCCCTAACCCCTAACCCCAACCCCTAACCCCCAACCCCTAACCCCAACCCCTAACCCCCTAACCCCTAACCCCAACCCCCTAACCCCTAACCCCTAACCCTAACCCCTAACCCCCTAACCCCTAACCCCTAACCCCTAACCCCAACCCCCTAACCCCAACCCCTAACCCCCTAACCCCTAACCCCTAACCCCAACCCCTAACCCCTAACCCCAACCCCCAACCCCAACCCCCTAACCCCTAACCCCTAACCCCTAACCCCAACCCCTAACCCCCAACCCCAAACCCCCAACCCCCAACCCCTAACCCCCAACCCCTAACCCCTAACCCCAACCCCAACCCCCTAACCCCAACCCCTAACCCCAACCCCCTAACCCAACCCCAACCCCTAACCCCCTAACCCCAACCCCAACCCCTAACCCCAACCCCAACCCTAACCCTTAACCCCCAACCCTCAACCCTCTAACCCTAACCCTAACCCCAACCCCAACCCTTAACCCCTAACCCTAACTCCTTAACCCCTAACCCTAACCCCTAACCCTAACCCCTAACCCTCAACCCCCAACCCCTAACCCCCAACCCCAAACCCCAACCCTAACCCTAACCCTAACCCCTAACCCTAACCCCTAACTCCAAACCCCTAACCCCTAACCCTCCAACTCCTAACCCCCAACCCCTAACCCTCCTCAACCCTAACCCCTAACCCCAACTCTCAATCCCCTAACCCCTAACCCTAACTCCTAACTCCTAACCCTAGCTCCCTTTAACCCTAACTCCCTAACCCCAACTCCTAACCCTAACCTAACTTCTAATCCTAACCCTTTAATTTTAACCTTGAATTTGAATCTCTTTGAATTTGAATTTCTGAATCTGAATTTGAATCTTTGAATTTCTAACTTTTGAATCCTGACTCGAATTTTGAATTCCTGACTTTTAATCCTGAATCCCTGAATCTTTGAATCTTTGAATCCCTGAATCCCTGACCTCTGAATCCTTTAACCTTGACCTGACCTTGACTTTTGAATCCCTGACCTGACCTGACCCTGACTCTGAATCTGACTCTGAATCCTAACCCTGAATCCCTGACTCTGAATCCTGAATCCCTGAATCTTTGATCTAACTTTGACCTGAATCCCTTGACCTTAATCCTGACTCTAATCTGACCTGAATTTTGAATTCTTAATCCTGAATCTCCAACCCTTGAATCCCTGAATCCTTGAATCCCTGAATCCTGACTCTGAATCCTGAATTCTGACCTGAATCCTTGACTTTAACTTGACCTGAATCCCTGACCTGAAACTCGAATCCCTGAATCCCTGAATTTGAATCCTGAATCCTTGACTTTTAATCCCTTTCTAACTCTAAAATCCCTTTTACCCCTGACCCTGACTCTAATCCTTAATCCTGACCTGAATCCTTTGAATCCCTTTTGACTCTGAATCCCTTTGACTCTAATCCCTGACCTGAATCCCTGAATCCTGAATCCCTGTAATCCTGACCTGAATCGACCTTGACCTTTAATCCCTGAATCCCTGACTCTTTAATCCCTGAACTCTAATCCCTGACCTTTAACCTTAATCCCTTGAATCCCTGACCCTGAATCCCTAACTCTGAACTTTGAATCCCACTTTTAATCTTTGACCCTGAATCCCTGAATCCTGACTCTAATCCCTGAATCCCTGACTTTTAATCCCTGACCTTAACCCTGACCTTAATCCCTTTAATCCCTAACTTTAACCTCCTAGACTCTTGAACTCTTGAATCCCTTTGAAACTCTTTAATCCCTGAATCTCCTGAACCCTTAACTGACTCTAATCCTAATCCCTTTAACTCTAACTCGACCCCTGAATCCCTTTAACTCTTTGAAACTCCCTTTAACCTCTAACCCTTAATCCCTTTTAACTCTAACCCTTAACCCCTAACTCCTAATCCCTGAAAACTCCCTAACCTTAATCCCTAACCTTTAACTTAACTCAACCTTTAATCCCCTAATCTCTAACTCCTAACTCCCTAACTCCCTAACTCCCTAACCCCTAACCCTAATCCCTAACCCTTAACTCCTAACCCCTAACTCCCCTAACTCTAACTCCTAACTCCCTAACCCTAACTCCCTTAACCCTAACCCTTTAACTCCTAACCCCTTTAACTCCTAATCCCTAACCTTTAACTCCCTAACTCTAACTCCCTAACTCCTAACCTTTAACTTTTAACCCTCTAACTCCTAACTCCTAACTCTAACTCCCTAACTCCTAACCTCCTAACTTTAACCCTTTAACTCCTAACCTCTAACTCCTAACTCTAACTCCTAACTCCTAACCCCTAACTCCTAACTCTTAACTCCTAACTCCCTAACTCCCTAACTCCTAACTCCTAACCCTCTAACTCCCTAACCCTAACTCCCTAACTCCTAACCCCTAACCTCCTAACTCCTAACTCCTAACTCCTAACCCTAACTCCTAACTCCCTAACCCTAACTCCTAACTCCTAACCCCTAACTCCTAACCCTAACTCTAACTCCTAAACCCCTAACCCTAACTCCTAACTCCTAACTCCTAACTCCTAACCCTAACCCCTAACTCCTAACTCCTAACCTCTAACCCCTAACCCTAACTCCCCTAACTCCTAACCCCTAACCCTAACCCTAACCCTAACTCCTAACTCCTAACCCTCCTAACTCCTAACCCTCCTAACCCTAACCTCTAACTCCCTAACCCTAACCCTAACTCCCTAACTCCTAACCCTAACTCCTAACCCTAACTCCTAACTCCTAACTCCTAACCCTAACTCCTAACCCCTAACTCCTAACTCCCTAACCCCTAACCCTCTAACCCTAACTCCTAACCCTAACCCCTAACTCCTAACCCCTAACCCTAACTTCTAACTCCTAACTCCTAACTCTAACCCCTAACCCTAACCCCTAACCCTTAACCCCTAACCCTAACTCCTAACCCTAACTCCTAACCCTAACTCCTAACTCCTAACTCCTAACCCTAACCCCTAACCCTAACTCCTAACCCTAACTCCTAACCCTCTAACCCCTAATCCCTAACCCTAACCCTAACTCCTAACCCTAATCCTCTAACCCTAAACCCTAACTCCTAACCCCTAACCCTTAACCCCCTAACCCTAACACTAACCCTAACTCCCTAACCCTAACCCTAACTCCTTAACTCCTAACCCTAACCCTAACCCTAACCCCTAACCCCTAACCCCTAACTCCCCTAACCCTAACCCCTAACTCCTAACCTCTACTCCCTAACTCCCACCCAACCCTAACCCTAACCCTAACTCCTAACCCTAACTCCTAACCCTAACCCTAACTCCTAACTCCTAACTCCTAACCCCTAAACCCCTAACTCCTAACCCTAACCCTAACCCTAACTCCCTAACCCTAACCCCTAACTCCTAACCCTAACCCCTAACTCCTAACCCTAACCCTTAACCCCTAACTCCTAACCCCTTAACCCCTAACCCCTAACCCTAACTCCTAACCCCTAACTCCTAACCCCTAACCCCTAACCCTCTAACCCTAACCCCTAACCCTAACTCCTAAACCCCTAACCCTAACCCCTAACTCCTAACCCTAACCCCTAACCCTAACCCTAACTCCCTAACTCCTAACTCCTAACCCTAACCCCTAACCCCTAACTCCTAACCCCTAACCCCTAACTCCTAACCCCTAACCCTAACTCCCTAACTCCTAACTCCTAACCCTCCTAACTCCTAACTCCTAACTCCTAACCCCTAACCCCTAACCCTAACCCCTAACCCCTAACTCCCTAACCCCTAACCCCTAACTCCCTAACCCCTAACCCTCTAACCCCTAACCCCAACTCCTAACCCTAACTCCTAACTCCTAACCCCTAACCCCTAACCCTAACTCCTAACCCCTAACCCTAACCCCTAACTCCTTTAACCCTAACCCCTAACTCCTAACTCCTAACCCTCTAACCCTAACTCCTAACCCCAACTCCTAACCCTAACCCTAACCCTCTAACTCCTAACCCTAACTCCTAACCCCTAACTCCTAACCCCTAACCCTAACCCTAACTCCTAACCTCCCTAACTCCTAACCCCTAACCCTAACCCTAACTCCCTAACCTCCTAACTCCTAACTCCCTAACCCCTAACCCTAACTCCTAACCCCTAACCCCTAACTCCCTAACTCCTAACCCTAACTCCTAACCCTAACCCTTTAACTCCTAACCCCTAACCCTAACTCCTAACCTCCTAACTCCTAACTCCCTAACTCCTAACTCCCTAACCCCTTAACCCTAACTCCTAACTCCTAACTCCTAACCCTAACTCCTAACCCTAACTCCTAACTCCCTAACTCTAACCCTAACTCCTAACTCCTAACTCCTAACCCTCTAACCCCTAACCCTAACTCCCTAACCCTAACTCTAACCCTAACCCTTAACTCCCTAACTCCTAACCCTCTAACCCTAACCCTCTAACCCCTAACTCCTAACTCCCTAACCCTAACTCCTAACTCCTAACTCCTAACCCTAACTCCTAACCCTAACTCCTAACCCCTAACTCCTAACTCCCTAACCCTCTAACTCTAACTCCCTAACTCCTAACCCTCTAACCCTAACCCTAACTCCTAACTCCTAACTCCTAACTCCCTAACTCCTTAACTCCTAACTCCTAATCCCCTAACCCTAACTCCTAACCCCTAACTCCTAACTCCCTAACCCTAACCCTCTAACTCCTAACCTCTAACCCTAACTCCCTAACTCCTAACTCCTAACCCTAACTCCTAACTCCCTAACCCTCTAACCCTAACCCTCCTAACTCCTAACCCTAACTCCTAACTCCTAACTCCTAACCTCCCTAACCCTAACTCCCTAACTCCTAACTCCTAACTCCTAACCCTAACTCCCTAACTCCTAACCCCTAACTCCTAACCCTAACCCCTAACTCCTAACTCCTAACTCCTAACCCCTAACCCCTAACCCCTAACCCTAACTCTAACTCCTAACTCCCTAACTCCTAACTCCCTAACTCCTAACTCTAACCCTAACTCCTAACTCCCTAACTCCTAACTCCCTAACCCTAACTCCTAACTCCCTAACTCCTAACTCCCTAACCCTAACTCCTAACTCCTAACTCCTAACCCCTAACCCTAACACTAACTCCTAACCCCTAACCCCTAACCCCTAACCCCTAACTCCTAACCCTCTAACTCCTAACCCCTAACTCCTAACTCCTAACTCCTCAACTCCCTAACCCCTAACTCCTAACCCTAGGGCTAACTCCCCTAACTCCTAACTCCCTCCCTAACGCTGGGCCCCTAACTCCCTACACCCTAACACCCCTAACCCTAACCCCTAACTCCTAACCCTAACCCCTAACCCTAACCCTAACTCCTAACCCCTAACTCCCTAACCCCTAACCCTAACCCCTAACCCTAACCCTAACCCCTAACTCCCTAACCCCTAACCCCTAACCCCTAACCCTAACCCCCTAACCCCCTAACCCTAACCCCCTAACCCTAACCCTAACTCCCTTAACCCCTAACCCCTAACCCCTTAACCCTAACCCCTAACTCCCTAACCCTAACCCTAACCCCTAACTCCTAACCCTAACCCCTAACCCCTAACCCTAACTCCTAACCCTAACTCCTAACCCCTAACTCCTAACTCCCTAACCCTAACCCTAACCCCTAACTCCCTAACCCCTAACCCTAACCCCTAACCCCTAACCCCTAACCCCTAACTCCTAACCCTAACTCCTAACCCCTAACCCCTAACTCCTAACCCCCTAACCCCTAACCCCTAACTCCCTAACCCCTAACCCTAACCCCTAACTCCCTAACCCCTAACCCCTAACCCCTAACCCCTAACCCTAACCCTAACCCCTAACCCCCTAACCCTAACCCCTAACCCCTAACCCCTAACCCTAACCCCTAACTCCTAACCCTAACCCCTAACTCCTAACCCCTAACCCTAACTCCTAACCCCTAACCCCTAACCCCTAACCCTAACCCCCTAACCCTCCTAACCCTAACTCCCTAACCCCCCTAACTCCTAACTCCCTAACCCCTAACCCCTAACCCCTAACCCTAACTCCCTAACCCTAACCCCTAACTCCTAACCCCTAACCCTAACCCCTAACTCCTAACCCTAACCCCTAACTCCTAACCCCTAACCCTAACCCCTAACCCCTAACCCCTAACTCCCTAACCCCTAACCCCTAACCCTAACCCCTAACTCCCTAACCCCTAACCCCTAACCCCTAACCCCCTAACTCCTAACCCTAACCCCTAACCCCTAACCCCTAACCCTAACCCCTAACCCCTAACCCCTAACCCCTAACCCCTAACCCCTAACCCCTAACCCCTAACCCCTAACCCCCTAACCCCTAACCCCTAACCCCTAACCCCTAACCCCTAACCCCTAACCCCTAACCCCTAACCCTAACCCCTAACCCTAACCCCTAACCCTAACCCCCTAACCCCTAACCCCCTAACCCTAACCCCTAACCCCCCTAACCCCTAACTCCTAACCCCCTAACCCCTAACCCCTAACCCCTAACCCCTAACCCCTAACCCCCTAACCCCTAACCCCCTAACCCCTAACCCCTAACCCCTAACCCCTAACCCCTAACCCCTAACCCTAACCCTAACTCCTAACCCCTAACCCTAACCCCTAACCCCTAACCCCAACCCCTAACCCCTAACCCCAACCCTAACTCCCTAACCCCTAACCCTAACCCCTAACCCCTAACCCTAACCCCTAACCCTAACCCCAACTCCTAACTCCTAACCCTAACCCTAACCCCTAACCCCTAACCCTAACCCCTAACCCCTAACCCTCCTAACCCCTAACCCCTAACTCCCTAACCCCTAACCCTAACCCTAACCCCTAACCCCCTAACCCCTAACCCTAACCCCTAACCCCTAACCCTAACTCCCTAACCCCTAACCCCTAACCCCTAACCCCTAACCCCTAACCCTAACTCCTAACCCTAACCCTAACCCCTAACCCCTAACCCTAACCCCTAACCCCTAACTCCCTAACCCTAACCCCCTAACCCCTAACTCCTAACCCCTAACCCCTAACCCCTAACCCCTAACCCCTAACCCTAACCCCTAACCCTAACCCCTAACCCTAACCCTAACCCCTTAACCCTAACTCCTAACCCCCTAACCCTAACCCCTAACCTCCCTAACCCTAACCCTAACCCTCTAACCCCTAACCCTAACCCCTAACCCCTAACCCCTAACCCTAACCCCCTAACCCCTAACCCCTAACCCTAACTCCTAACCCTAAACCCCTAACCCTAACTCCTAACCCTAACCCTAACCCTAACCCTAACCCCTAACCCCTAACTCCTAACCCCTAACCCCTAACCCTAACCCCTAACCCCCCTAACCCCTAACCCTAACCCTAACCCCTAACCTCTAACCCTAACCCCTAACTCCTAACTCCCTAACCCTAACCCCTAACCCCCTAACCCCTAACTCCCCTAACCCCTAACCTCTAACCCCTAACCCCTAACCCCTAACCCCAACCCCTAACTCCTAACCCTCCTAACCCCTAACCCCTAACCCTAACCCTAACCCTAACCCTAACCCCTAACCCCTAACCCCTAACTCCCAACCCCCTAACTCCTAACCCCTAACCCCCTAACTCCCTAACTCCCTAACCCCTTTAACTCTAACCCCAAACTCTTAACTCCCTGACCCTCTAACCCTAACCCTAACCTGAATCCCTAAATCTTTAAATCCCCAACTTCTAATCCCTAACCCTAACCCTTTAATCCCTAACCCCTAACCCCTAACCCTAACCCCTAACCTCTAATCCCTAACCTTTAACTCCCTAACCCTAACCCTGAATCCCTAACCCCTGACCCTAACCCTAATCCCTCTGACCTAACCCCTAACCCTAACCCTAACCCTGAAACTCCCAACCCTAACCCTAACCCTTTAACCCTAACCCTAACCCTTAACTCCCTAACCCCTAACCCTCTAACTCCTAACCCTAATCCCTAACTCCTAACCTCTAACCCCTTAACCCCTAACCCTAATCCCCCTAACCCTAACTCCTAACCCCTAACCCTAACTCCTAACCCTAACCCTAATCCCCCTAACCCTAACCCCTAACCCTCTAACTCCCAACCCCTAACTCCCTAACTCCCTAACTCCTAACCCCTAACCCTTTAACCCTTAATCCCTAACTCTAACCCTTTAACCCTAACCCTCTAACTCCCTAACTCCTAATCCCTAATCCCTTTAACTCCTAACTCCCTTAATCCCTAACTTTAATCCCTAACTCCTTTAATCCCTAACTCCCTTTAACTCTTTAATCCCTTTAACTCCTAACCTCTAACTCTCTAACTCCTTTAACCCCTTTAACTCCCTAACCCTTTAACTTCTAATCCCTAACTCTAACCTCTAACCTCTAATCTCTAACCTCCTAACTCCTAACCCCTAACCCTTTAACTCCCTAACTCCTAACTCCTAACTCCTAATCCCCTAACCCTTAACTCCTAACTCTAACTCCTAACTCCTAACTCTAACTCCTAACCCCTAACCCTAACCCCTAACTCCCTAACCCTCTAACCTCTAACTCCCTAACTCCTAACCCTAACCCTAACCCTAACTCTCTAACTCCCTAACTCCCTAACCCTAACTCCCTAACCCTAACCCTCCCTAACTCCTAACCCTAACTCCTAACTCCTAACCCTCTAACCCCTTAACCCCTAACCCTAACCCCTAACTCCTAACCCCTAACCCCTAACCCCTAACTCCTAACTCTCTAACCCTAACTCTAACCCCTAACCCCTAACCCTAACTCCTAACCCTAACCCCCTAACTCCTAACCCCTAACTCCCTAACCCTAACCCTAACCCCTAACCCTCCTAACCCTAACCCCTAACCCCTAACCCTAACTCCTAACCCTAACTCCCTAACCCTAACCTCCTAACCCCTAACCCCTAACCCTAACCCCCTAACCCTAACCCCTAACCCTAACCCTAACTCCCTAACCCCTAACCCTAACCCTAACTCCTAACCCCTAACCCTAACTCCTAACCCCTAACTCCCTAACCCTAACTCCTAACCCCTAACCCTAACTCCTAACTCCTAACCCCTAACCCCTAACCCTAACCCTAACCCCTAACCCTAACTCCTAACCCCTAACCCTAACCCCTAACCCTAACTCCTAACTCCTAACCCCTAACTCCTAACCCCTAACTCCCTAACCCTCCCTAACCCTAACCCTAACTCCCTAACCCCTAACCCTAACCCTAACCCCTAACCCCTAACTCCCTAACTCCTAACTCCCTAACTCCTAACCCCTAACCCCTTAACTCCCTAACCCCTAACTCCCTAACTCCTAACCCCTAACTCCTAACTCCCTAACCCCTAACCCCTAACCCCTAACCCCAAACCCTAACTCCCTAACCCCTAACTCCCCAACTCCTAACCCCCTAACCCCTAACTCCTAACTCCCTAACCCCTAACTCCTAACTCCTAACCCCTAACCCTAACCCCTAACCCTAACCCTAACTCCTAACCCTAACCCCTAACTCCCTAACCCCTAACCCCTAACCCCTAACTCCCTAACCCTAACTCCTAACCCCTAACTCCTAACCCTAACTCCTAACTCCCTAACTCCTAACCCTAACTCCCAACTCCTAACCCCTAACCCTCCTAACCCCTAACCCTAACTCCTAACTCCCTAACTCCCTAACCCCTAACCCCTAACCCTAACCCTAACCCCTAACCCTAACTCCTAACTCCTAACTCCTAACCCCTAACCCTAACTCCCTAACCCTAACTCCCTAACCCTAACTCCTAACTCCTAACTCCTAACCCCTAACCCCTAACTCCTAACTCCCTAACCCTCCCTAACCCCTAACTCCTAACCCTAACTCCCTAACTCCTAACCCCTAACTCCCTAACCCCTAACCCCTAACTCCCCTAACCCTCAACTCCTAACCCCTAACCCCTAACCCTAACCCTAACTCCCTAACCCCTAACCCCTAAACTCCTAACCCCTAACCCTAACCCTAACCCTAACTCCCAACTCCTAACTCCTAACTCCCTAACTCCTAACTCCTAACCCTAACTCCTAACCCTAACCCCTAACCCTAACTCCTAACCCTAACTCCCTAACCCTAACCCCTAACCCTCTAACCCTAACCCTAACTCCTAACCCCTAACTCCCTAACTCCCTAACCCCTAACTCCTAACTCCCTAACCCTAACTCCTAACCCTAACTCCTAACTCCTAACTCCCTAACCCCTAACCCTAACCCTAACTCCCTAACCCCTAACCCTAACCCCTAACTCCTAACCCTAACCCTAACTCCTAACCCCTAAACTCTAACCCTCCTAACTCCTAACCCTAACCCTAACCCCTAACCCTAACTCTAACCCTAACTCCTAACCCTAACCCTAACTCCCTAACTCCCTAACCCTAACCTCTAACCTCTAACCCCTAACCCTAACCCCTAACCCCTAACCCCTAACTCCCTAACTCCCCTAACTCCTAACTCCTAACCTCCCTAACCCCTAACTCCTAACTCCTAACCCCTAACTCCCTAACCCCTAACTCCCTAACTCCTAACTCCCTAACCCTAACCCCTAACCCTCCTAACTCCTAACCCTAACTCCTAACCCCTAACCCTAACCCCTAACTCCCTAACTCCTAACCCCTAACCCTAACCCCTAACCCCTAACTCCCCTAACCCTAACCCCTAACCCTAACTCCTAACTCCTAACCCTAACTCCTAACCCCTAACCCCTAACCCTAACTCCTAACCCTAACTCCTAACCCCTAACCCCTAACCCTAACCCTAACCCCTAACCCCTAACTCCCTAACCCTCTAACCCCTAACTCCTAACCCCTAACCCCTAACCCCTAACTCCTAACCCTAACTCCCAACCCCTAACCCTAACCCTAACCCCTAACCCCTAACTCCTAACCCCTAACTCCCTAACCCTAACCCCTAACCCCTAACTCCTAACCCCTAACCCCTAACCCCTAACCCCTAACCCTAACCCTAACCCCTAACCCTAACCCTCCTAACCCCTAACCCTAACCCTAACCCCTAACCCCTAACCCCTAACTCCCTAACCCCTAACTCCCAACTCCCTAACTCCTAACTCCTAACCCCTCCAACCCTAACCCCTAACCCCTAACCCCTAACTCCCTAACCCTAACCCCTAACTCCCCTAACCCCTAACCCCTAACCCTAACCCTAACCCTAACCCCTAACCCCTAACCCTAACCCCAACCCTAACCCCTAACCCTAACCCCTAACCCTAACTCCTAACTCCCTAACCCCTAACCCTAACCCCCTAACCCCTAACCCTAACTCCCTAACCCCTAACCCTAACCCCTAACCCTAACCCTAACCCCTAACCCTAACCCTCCCTAACTCCTAACCCTAACCCCTAACTCCCTAACTCCCTAACCCTAACTCCTAACCCTCTAACTCCTAACCCCTAACCCCTAACCCTAACCCCCTAACCCTAACCCCTAACTCCTAACCCCTAACCCCTAACTCCCTAACCCTAACCCCTAACTCCCTAACCCCTAACTCCTAACTCCTAACCCTAACCCCTAACCCTAACCCCTAACCCTAACCCCCTAACCCTAACCCCTAACTCCCAACCCCTAATCCTAATCCCCTAACCCTGAAACCCTAACCCTAACCCTAACTCCTAACTCTAACTCTAACTCTTAACTCCTAACCCTAACTCCTAAACTCCTAACTCTAACTCTTAAACTCCCTAACCCTCCCTAACTCCCTAACTCCCTAACTCTAACTCCTAACTCCTAACCCTAACCCTAACTCCTAACTCCCCTTTAACCCTAACCCCCTAACCCTAACCCTAACCTTAAATCCCTAACTCCTAACTCCTAACTCTAACTCCTAACTCCTAACCCTTAACTCCTAACTCCTAACTCCCTAACTCCTAACTCCTAACTCCTAACTCCTAACCTCTAACCCTCTAACTCCTAACCCTTTAACTCCTAACCCCTAACCCTAACTCCTAACTCCTAACCTCTAACCCTAACTCTAACTCTAACCCTAACTCTAACTCCTAACCCTTAAACCCCTAACTCCTAACTCCTAACTCCCTAACCTCTAAACTCCTAACCCTAACTCCCTAACCCTAACCCTAACTCCTAACTCCCTAACTCCTAACTCCCTAACCCTAACTCCTAACTCCCTAACTCCTAACCCTAACTCCTAACCCTAACTCCTAACCCCTAACTCCTAACTTCTAACTCCTAACTCCCTAACCCCTAACCCTTAACTCCTAACTCCTAACCTCCTAACTCCTAACTCTAACTCCTAACTCCTAACTCCTAACCTCTAACTCCTAACCCTAACTCCTAACCCTAACTCCTAACCTCTAACTCCTAACTCCTAACCCTAACTCTAACCCCTAACTCCTAACCCTAACCCCTAACTCCTAACTCCTAACTCCTAACTCCTAACCCTAACCCCTAACCCCTAACTCCTAACCCTAACTCCCCTAACCCTAACTCCTAACTCCCTAACTCCCTAACTCCTAACTCCTAACTCCCTAACTCCTAACTCCTAACTCCTAACCCCCTAACCCTAACCCTAACTCCTAACCCTAACCTCCCTAACTCCTAACTCCTAACCCCCTAACTCCTAACTCCCTAACCCCTAACCCTAACCCCTAACCCTAACCCTAACCCTAACTCCTAACTCCTAACTCCCTAACTCCTAACCCCTAACCCTAACCCTAACCCCTAACTCCTAACTCCTAACCCTAACCCCTAACTCCTAACCCCTAACCCCTAACTCCTAACTCCTAACCCCAAACTCCTAACCCTCTAACTCCCTAACCCTAACTCCTAACCCTAACTCCTAACTCCTAACCCTAACCCCTAACTCCTAACCCTAACTCCTAACCCCTAACTCCTAACCCTAACTCCCTAACTCCTAACTCCCTAACCCTAACCCTAACCCTAACTCCTAACTCCTAACTCCCTAACCCCTAACCCTAACCCCTAACTCCTAACTCCCTAACCCTAACCCTAACCCTAACCCCTAACCCTAACCCTAACCCTAACCCCTAACTCCTAACTCCTAACCCTAACCCTAACTCCTAACCCCTAACTCCTAACCCTAACCCTCCTAACTCCTAACCCCTAACCCTAACTCCTAACTCCTAACTCCCTAACCCTAACTCCTAACCCTAACTCCTAACTCCCTAACTCCTAACTCTTAACTCCTAACCCTAACCCCAACTCCCTAACCCCTAACCCCTAACTCCTAACCCTAACCCTAACTCCTAACCCCTAACTCCTAACTCCTAACCCCTAACCCTAACCCCCTAACTCCTAACTCCCTAACCCTAACTCCTAACTCCTAACCCTAACCCTAACTCCCTAACTCCCTAACCCTCTAACCCTAACCCTCCTTAACTCCTAACTCCCTTAACTCCTAACTCCTAACTCCCTAACTCCTAACTCCCTAACTCCTAACCCTAACTCCTAACCCTAACTCCCTAACCCCTAACCCTAACTCCTAACCCTAACCCTAACTCCCTAACTCCTAACTCCCTAACCCCTAACTCCTAACTCCTAACCCCTAACCCTAACTCCTAACTCCCTAACTCCTAACCCTAACCCTAACCCCTAACCCCTAACCCCTAACTCCCTAACCCTAACTCCTAACTCCTAACCTCTAACTCCTAACTCCTAACCCCTAACTCCTAACTCCTAACCCTAACCCTAACTCCTAACCCTAACCCTAACTCCTAACCCTAACTCCTAACTCCTAACCCTAACTCCTAACCCTAACTCCTAACTCCTAACTCCTAACCCTAACCCCTAACCCTAACTCCTAACCCCTAACCCCTAACCCTAACTCCTAACTCCTAACCCCTAACCCTAACCCCTAACTCCCTAACCCTAACCCCTAACTCCTAACTCCTAACCCCTAACTCCTAACCCTAACCCCTAACTCCTAACTCCCTAACTCCTAACCCTCTAACCCTAACTCCTAACCCTAACCCTAACTCCTAACCCTAACCCTAACTCCCTAACCCTAACTCCTAACTCCTAACCCCTAACCCTAACCCTAACCTCTAACTCTTAACCCCTAACCCCTAACCCTAACTCCCTAACCCTAACTCCCTAACCCTCCTAACTCCTAACCCTAACTCCTAACCCCTAACTCCTAACTCCTAACCCCTAACTCCCTAACCCCTAACCCTAACCCCTAACCCTAACCCCTAACTCCTAACCCTAACCCTAACCCTAACCCCTAACCCTAACTCCTAACTCCTAACCCTAACTCCTAACCCTAACTCCTAACTCCCTAACCCCTAACTCCTAACTCCTAACCCTAACTCCTAACCCCTAACTCCTAATCCCTAACTCCTAACCCTAACTCCCTAACTCCTAACCCTAACTCCCTAACCCTAACCCTAACTCCTAACCCCTAACCCCTAACCCCTAACTCCCTAACCCTAACTCCTAACTCCTAACTCCTAACTCCTAACCCTAACCCCTAACCCTAACCCTAACCCTAACTCCTAACCCCTAACTCCTAACTCCTAACCCCTAACTCCCTAACTCCTAACCCTAACTCTAACCCTAACTCTAACTCCTAACCCCTAACCCTAACTCCTAACTCCTAACTCCCTAACCCTAACCCTAACCCCTAACCCCTAACTCCCAACTCCTAACCCTAACCCCTAACTCCTAACTCCCTAACCCTAACTCCCCTAACCCCTAACTCCTAACTCTCTAACTCCTAACCCTAACCCCTAACCCCTAACTCCTAACCCTAACTCCTAACTCCTAAACTCCCTAAACCCTAACTCCTAACCCTAACTCCTAACCCCTAACTCCTAACTCTCTAACCCTAAACTCTAACTCCTAACCCTAACTCCCTTAACCCTAACTCCTAACTCCTAACCCTAACCTCTAACTCCCTAACTCCTAACTCCTAACTCCTAACCCCTAACTCCTAACCCTAACTCTCTAACCCCTAACCCCTAACTCCTAACCCTAACCCTAACCCTAACTCCTAACTCCTAACTCCTAACTCCTAACTCCTAACCCTAACCTCTAACTCCCTAACCTCTAACTCCTAACCCTAACCCCTAACTCCTAACTCCCTAACCCTAACTCCCTAACCCTAACTCCTAACCCCTAACTCCTAACTCCCTAACTCCCTAACTCCTAACCCTCCTAACTCCTAACCCTAACTCCTAACTCCTAACTCCCTAACCCTAACTCCTAACCCTAACTCCCTAACTCCTAACTCCTAACTCTAACCCTAACTCCTAACTCTAACCCTAACCCCTAACTCCCTAACTCCTAACTCCTAACCTCTAACTCCTAACTCCTAACTCCCTAACTTCTAACCCTAACTCCTAACTCCTAACTCCCTAACTCCTAACTCCTAACCTCTAACCCTAACTCCTAAACTCTAACTCCTAACTCCTAACTCCTAACTCCTAACCCTAACTCCTAACCCTAACCCTAACTCCCTAACTCCTAACTCCTAACTCCTAACTCCTAACTCCTAACTCCTAACCCTAACTCCTAACTCCTAACCCTAATCCTTACACTAAACCTAAACCCCTAACTCCTAACCCCTAACCCCTAACTCCTAACTCCTAACTCTCTAACCCTAACTCCTAACTCCTAACCCCTAACTCCCTAACCCTAACCTCCTAACTCCTAACTCCCTAACTCTCTAACCCCTAACCCTAACACTCCTAACTCCCTAACCCCTAACTCCTAACTCCTAACTCCCTAACTCCTAACTCTCTAACCCTAACCCTAACCCCTAACCCTAACTCCTAACTCCTAACTCCTAACTCCTAACCCCTAACCCTAACTCCTAACTCCTAACTCCTAACCCTAACCCTAACTCCTAACTCCTAACTCCTAACTCCTAACCCTAAACTCCCTAACCCCTAACCCCTAACTCCTAACCTCTAACTCCTAACTCCCTAACCCCTAACCCTAACCCTAACTCCTAACCCTAACCCCTAACCCCTAACCCTAACCCCTAACCCTAACTCCCTAACCCCTAACTCCTAACCCTAACTCCTAACTCCCTAACCCTAACTCCTAACTCCTAACTCCTAACCCTAACTCCTAACCCTAACTCAAACTCCTAACCCTAACTCCCTAACTCCTAACCCTAACCCCTAACCCTAACTCCCTAACCCCTAACCCCTAACCCTAACCCCTAACTCCTAACCCCTAACCCCTAACTCCTAACTCCCTAACCCTAACCCTAACTCCTAACTCCTAACCTCTAACTCCTAACCCCTAACTCCTAACTCCCTAGCAACTCCTAACTTCTAACTCCTAACTCCTAACCCTAACTCCCAAACTCCTAACCCTCTAACTCCTAACTCCCTAACTCAACCCTAACTCCTAACTCCTAACTCCTAACCCTAACTCCTAACCCTCTAACTCCTAACCCCTAACTCCTAACCCCTAAACTCCTAACCCCTAACTCCTAACTCCTAACCCTCTAACTCCTAACTCCTAACTCCTAACCCTAACTCCCTAACTCCTAACTCCCTAACTCCTAACCCCTAACTCCTAACTCCTAACTCCCTAACTCCCTAACTCCTAACTCCTAACCCCTAACTCCTAACTCCTAACTCTAACCCCTAACTCCCTAACTCCCTAACTCCCTAACTCCTAACTCCTAACTCCTAACTCCTAACTCCTAACTCCTAACCTCTAACCCCTAACCCTAACCCTAACTCCTAACCCTAACTCCTAACTCCTAACTCCCTAACTCCTAACCCCTAACTCCCTAACCCTAACCCTAACTCCTAACTCCTAACTCCTAACTCCTAACCCTAACTCCTAACCCCTAACCCTAACTCCTAACCCCTAACCCCTAACTCCTAACCCTAACCTTTAACACTAACCCTAACCCTAACCCTAACCCCTAACTCCTAACTCCTAACCCCTAACCCTAACCCTAACTCCTAACTCCTAACCCTAACCCTAACTCCCTAACCCTAACCCTAACTCCTAACTCCCTAACCCCTAACTCCTAACCCTAACCCCTAACCCTAACTCCCTAACCTCCTAACTCCTAACTCCCTAACTCCCTAACCCCTAACCCTAACCTCTAACTCCTAACTCCCTAACCCCCTAACTCCTAACCCTTAACTCCTAACCCTAACCCCTAACTCCTAACCCCTAACCCCTAACCCCTAACCCTAACCCTAACTCCTAACTCCTAACTCCTAACTCCTAACCCCTAACCCTAACTCCTAACCCTAACCCTAACTCCTAACTCCCTAACCCCTAACCCTAACTCCTAACCCTAACCCCTAACCCCTAAACCCTAACCCTCAACTCCTAACCCCTAACACTTAACTCCTAACCCTAACTCCTAACCCTAACCCTAACCCCTAACCCCTAACTCCCTAACTCCTAACTCCTAACCCTAACCCTCTAACTCCCTTAACCCTAACTCCCTAACCCTAACTCCTAACCCTAACCCCCTAACCCTAACTCCCTAACCCTAACTCCCTAACTCCCTAACTCCTAACCCTAACCCTAACCCCTAACTCCCTAACTCCCTAACCCTAACTCCTAACTCCTAACCCTTAACTCCTAACCCTAACCCTAACCCTAACTCCCTAACCCTCTAACTCCCCTAACCCTAACTCCTAACCCCTAACCCTAACTCCCTAACCCTAACCCTAACTCCTAACCCTAACCCTAACTCCCTAACCCCTAACTCCTAACTCCTAACTCCTAACCCCTAACCCCTAACTCTTAACTCCTAACTCCTAACCTCTAACCCTAACCCTAACTCCCCTAACCCTAACTCCTAACCCCTAACCCTAACCCCTAACTCCTAACTCCCTAACCCTAACTCCCTAACCCTCTAACTCCTAACTCCTAACCCTAACTCCTAGACACTCAACCCTAACTCCTAACCCTCTAACCCTAACTCCTAACCCTAACTCCTAACCCTAACTCCTAACTCCTAACCCTAACTCCTAAACTCTAACTCCTAACTCCTAACCCCTAACTCCCAAACTCCCTAACTCCTAACTCCTAACTCCTAACTCCTAACTCCTAACTCCCTAACTCCCTAACTCCTAACTCCTAACCCTCTAACTCCCTAACTCCCTAACCCCTAACCCCTAACCCTAACCCTAACCCCTCTAACTATAACTCCTAACTCCTTAACTCCTAACTCCCTAACCCCTAACCCTAACTCCTAACTCCCTAACTTTCTAACCCCTAACTCCTAAACCCTAACTCCTAACTCCTAACCCCTAACTCCTAACTCCTAACTCCTAACTCTAAACTCCTAACCTCTAACTCCTAACTCCTAACTCCTAACCCCTAACTCCTAACCCTAACTCCCTTAACTCCTAACTCCAAACTCCTAACTCCTAACTCCTAACTCCCTAACCCTAACCCTAACTCCTAACCCTAAACTCCTAACTCCCTAACTCCTAACCCTCTAACCCCTAACTCCTAACCCTAACTCCCTAACTCTAAACCCTAACTCCTAACTCCCTAACTCCCTAACTCCTAACTCCTAACTCCCTAACTCCTAACTCCCTAACTCCTAACTCCTAACTCCCTAACTCCTAACTCCTAACTCCTGCACACCCTAGAGGCAGCTTTCAGACACTAACTCCTAAAGCTAACTCCTAACCATAACTCCCTAACTCCTAACTCCTAACCCCTAACCCCTAACTCCTAACTCCCTAACTCAAACTCCTAACCCCTAACCCTAACTCCTAACCTTAACCCCTAACTCCTAACCCCTAACTCCTAACTCTAACCCTAACTCCTAACTCCTAACCCTAACCCTAACTCCAACCCTAACCCTAACTCCTAACCCCTAACCCTTTAACTCCTAACTCCTAACTCCTAACTCCTAACTCCTAACCCCTAAACCCCTAACTCCCTAACTCCCTAAACTCTAACTCCCTAACTCCTAACTCCCTAACCCTAACTCCTAAGCTCTAATCTCTAACTCCCAACCCTAACTCCTAACCCTAACTCCCTAACTCCTAACTATAACTCCTAACTGCTTAAACCTAACTCCTAACTTCTAACTCCTAACTCCCTAACTCCTTTAACTCCTAAATATAACTCTAACTCCCTAAACTCTAACTCCTAACTCCTAACTCCTAACTCTTACCCTAACCCTAACTCTAAACTCCTAACTCCTAACTCCTAACTCCTAACTCCTAACTCCCTAACCCTAACTCCCTAACCCTAACTCCTAACTCCCTAACCTCTAACTCCTAACTCCTAACTCCTAACTCCTAACCCTAACTCCTAACTCCTAACTCCCTAACTCCTAACCCTAACTCCCTAACTCCCTAACCCTAACCCTAACTCTAACCCCTAACTCCCTAACTCCTAACTCCTTGCTGCACACCCAGAGGTAAGTTCTCAGACACTAACCCTAAAGCTAACTCCTACCTATAACCCTAACTCCTAACTCCTAATCTCTAACTCCCTAACTCCTAACTCCTAACTCCTAATTCAAACTCCTAACCCTAACTTCTAACTCCTAACTCTAACTCCTAACTCCTAACCTCCCTAACCCCCTAACCCTAAGCTCTAACCCTAATCCAAACTTCTAACCCTAACTCCTAACTCCTAACTCCTAACACCCTAACTCCTAACTCCTAACTCCTAACTCCTTAACTCCTAACTCCTAACTCCTAACTCCTAACCCTCCTAAACTATAACTCTCAACCCTAACCCTAACTCCTAACTCCTAACTCCTAACTCCTAACTCCTAACTCCTAACTCCTAACTCCTAACCATAACTCCTAACGCTAAACCTAACTCCTAACTTCTAACCCTAACTCCTAACTCCTAACTCAAACTCCTAACTCCTAACTCCCTAACTCCAACCCTAATCCCTAACCCTAACTCCCTAACTCCTAAACTATACTTTTAACTCCTTACACTAAACTCCCTAACTCCTAACTCCTAACCCCTAACTCCTTAACTCTAACACTAACTCCTAACTCCTAACCTCCCTAACCTCCTAACCTCAAACTCCTAACTCCCTAACTCCTAACTCCCTAACCCTAACTCCCTAACACTCAAACTCCTAACTCCTAATCCTAACTCCTAACTCCCTTAACCCTAACACTAACTCCTAACTCCTAACCCCTAACTCCTAACTCCCTTACTCCTAACTCCCTAACTCCTACACTCCCTAACTGGGTGGGCCCCGTCACATGCATACCCAGGGCAACCCCCACACTTCTGCACGGCCTCCCTACTAGTGGGCCGTTGTTGCTGCACACCCAGAGGAACGCTCAGACACTAACCCTAACCCTAACTCCCTAACCCCTAACTCCTAACCCTAACTCCCTAACCCTAACTCCTAACTCCCTAACCCCTAGCTCCTAAACTCCCTAACTCCTAACCCTAACCCCTAACTCCTAACTCCTAACTCTAACTCCCTAACTCCCTAACCCCTAACTCCCTAACCTCTAACTCCTAACTCCTAACTCCTAACTCCTAACCCCTAACCCTAACCCCCTAACTCCTAACTCCCTAACTCCTAACCCTAACCCTAACCCTAACCCTACTCCTAACTCCTAACCCCAAACCCTAACCCTAACTCCTAACCCCTAACTCCCTAACTCCTAACCCTAACCCTAACTCCCTAACTCCTAACTCCTAACCCCTAACCCCTAACTCCTAACCCTAACTCCCTAACTCCTAACTACCCCTAACTCCTAACCCTAACTCCCTAACCCTAACTCCCCCTAACTCCTAACTCCCTAACTCCCAACTCCTAACCCTAACACTAACTCCTAACCCTAACTCCTAACTCCTAACCCTAACTCTAAACCCCTAACCCCTAACACTCTAACTCCTAACCCTAACTCCTAACCCTAACTCCTAACTCCCTAACTCCTAACCCCTAACCCTAACTCCTAACCCTAACCCTAACTCCTAACCCTAACCCCTAACCCTAACCCTAACTCCTAACCCCTAACCCTAACTCCTAACTCCTAACCCCTAACCCCTAACTCCCTAACTCCTAACCTCTAACCTCCTAACCCTAACTCCCTAACCCTAACTCCTAACTCCCTAACTCCTAACCCCTAACCCTTAACTCCTAACCCCTAACCCTAACCCCTAACCCTAACTCCTAACCCTAACCCTAACCCCTAACCCCTAACTCCCTAACCCTAACTCCTAACCCTAACTCCTAACCCTAACTCCTAACCCTACTCCTAAACTCCTAACCCTAACCCTAACTCCTAACCCTCCTAACTCCTAACTCCTAACTCCTAACCCTAACCCCTAACCCTAACCCTAACTCCCTAACCCTAACCCCTAACCCTAACTCCTAACCCTAACCCCTAACTCCCCTAACTCCTAACTCCTAACCCCTAACTCCTAACTCTAACCCCTAACCCTAACTCCTAACCCTAACCCCTAACTCCTAACCCTAACTCCCCTAACTCCTAACTCCTAACTCCTAACTCCTAAACTCTTAACCCTAACCCTAACTCCCTAACCCTAACTCCTAACTCCCTAACTCTAACTCCTAACTCCTAACTCCTAACTCCCTAACTCCTTAACCCTAACTCCTTAACTCCTAACTCCTAACCCCTAACCCTAACTCCCTAACTCCTAACTCCCTAACTCTAACTCCTAACCCCTAACTCCTAACTCCTAACCCTAACCCCTAACCCTAACTCCTAACTCCTAACTCCCTAACCCCTAACTCCTAACCTCTAACCCCTAACCCTAACCCCTAACTCTCTAACTCCTAAATCCCTAACTCCCTAACCCTAACTCCCTAACTCCTAACCCTAACCCCTAACTCTAACTCCTAACCCTAGACTCCTAACCCTAACTCCCTAACTCCTAAATCCATAATCCTAACTCCCTAACTCCTAACTCTAACCCTAACCCTAACTCCTAGCATCTAACCCTCTAACTTCACCTCAACCCTAACTCTTAACTCCCTAACCCCTAAAGCTAACCCTAACTCCTAACTCCTAACTCCTAACCCTAACTCTAACTCCTAACCCCTAAACTTAGCCCTAAACTCTAACCTCCTAACTCCTAACCCTAACCCCAACTCCTAACCCTCTAACTCCTAACTCCTAACTCTAACTCCTAACTCCTAACTCCTAACTCCTAACTCCTAACTCCCTAACTCCCTAACTCCTAACCCTCTAACTCCTAACCCTAACTCCTAACTCCCTAACTCCTAACTCCTAACTCCCTAACTCCTAACTCCTAACCCTAACCCCTAACTCCTAACTCCCTAACTTTCTAACTCCCTAACTCCTAACTCCTAACCCCTAACTCCTAACCCTAACTCCTAACTCCCTAACCCTAAACCTTCTAACTCCTAACTCCTAACTCCTAACTCCTAACTCCTAACCCTAACTCCTAACTCCTAACTCTAAACTCCTAACCCTAACCCTAACTCCTAACTCCTAACTCCCTAAACCCTAGCTCCTAAACTCTAACCCCTAACTCCTAAGCTCTAACTCCTAACCCCTAACTCCCTAACTCCTAACTCTCTAACTCCTAACCCTAACTCCTAACTCCTAACTCCCTAACTCCTAACTCCTAACTCCAAACTCCTAACTCCTAACCCTAACTCCCTGACTCCTAACTCCTAACTCCTAACTCCTAACTCCTAACTCCTAACCCTAAACTCCCTAACCTCCTAACTCTTTAACCCTCTAACTCCTAACTCCTAACTCCCTAACTCCTAACCCTAACCATAACTCCCTAACCTAAACTCCTAAACTCCCTAACCCCTAAATCTTAACTCCCTAACCCTAATCCCTAACTCCCCTAACTCCTAACTCCTATTCAAACTCCTTTAACCCTAACTCCTAACTCTTTAACTCCTAACCCTAAACTTAATCCTAATCCTAACTCATAACCCTAACTCCTAACTCCTAACTCCTAACTCCTAAACTCTAACTCCTAACTCCTAACTCCCTAACCCCTAACTCCTAACTCCTAACCCTTAACTCCCTAACTCCCTAACTCCCTAACCCCTAACTCCTAACTCCTAATTCAAACTCCTAACTCCTAACTCCTAACCCCTAACCCTAACACTAACTCCTAACTCCTAACTCTTAACTCCTAACCCTAACCCTAACTCCTAAACATAACTCTCACTCCTAAACCTAACTCCCTAACTCCTAACTCCTAGCTCTAACTCCTAACTCCTAACCCTAACTCCTAAACCCTAACTCCTAAACTCCTAACCCTAACTCCTAACCCTAACTCCTAACCCCTAACCCTAACTCCTAACCCCTAACCCTAACTCCTAACCCTAACTCCTAACTCCCTAACCCTTTTATCTCCTAACCCTAAACCCTAACTCCTAACTCCTAACCCCTAACGCTGAACACTAACACTAACTCCTAACTCCTAACCTCTAACTCCTAATTCCTAAACCCTAACCCTAACTCCTAACTCCTAACTCCTAACCCTAATCCCTACACTAAACTCTAACCCTAATCCTAACTCCTTACCTCTTAACCCTAACACTCAACTCCCTAACCCCTAACTCCTAACCCCTAACTCCCTTACCTCTAACCCTAACTCCTGCACGCTCCCCACGGGTGGCCGCTGCCATGCATACCCAGGGCAACCCCTGACACTTCTGCACAGCCCTCCTACGGGTGGGCCGTTGTTGCTGCACACCCAGAGGAACGCTCAGACACTAACCCTAACCCTAACCCTAACCCTAACTCCTAACCCCCTAACCCCTAACTCCCAACCCTAACCCCCTAACTCCCTAGCCCTAAACTCTAACCTCCCTAACTCTTAACTCCCTTAACTCCTAACTCCTAACACTCAACTCCTAACCCTAACTCCTAACTCCCCTAACCCTAACCCCTAACCTTAACTCCTAACCCTAATCCTAACCCCAACCCTAACCCTAATCCCTAACTCCTAACCCTAACCCTAACCCTAACTCCTAACTCCTAACTCCTAACTCCTAACCCTAACCCCTAACTCCTAACCCCAAACTCCTAACCCTAACTCCTAACTCCCAACCCCTTTAACTCCTAACTCCTAACCCTAACTCCTAACCCTAACCCCTAACTCCCTAACTCCTAACCCCTAACTCCTAACATTAACCCTAACCCTAACTCCCCTAACCCTAACCCCTAACTCCTAACTCCCCTAACTCCCAACCCAACCCCTAACCCTTAACTCCTAACTCCTAACCCCTAACCCTAACTCCTAACCCCTAACCCTTACCCCTAACTCCTAACTCCTACCCTAACCCCTAACTCCTAACCCCTAACCCTTAACCCTAACCCCTAACCCCTAACCCCCTAACCCTAACTCCTAACTCCTATCCCTAACCCTAACCCCTAACCCCTAACTCTACACCCTAACTCCTAACCCCTAACTCCTAACACTAATCCTTACACTAAACCTAACCCTAACCCTAACCCCTTAACCCTAACACTAACCCTAACCCTTAACCCTAACCCTAACCCTTACCCTAACCCTAACCCTAACCCTAACTTCTGCACGCCCACCCACGGGTGGGCCGGCCGTTGCAGCATACCCAGGGGCAACCCCGACACTTCTGCACGGCCTCCTACGGGTGGGCCAGTTGTTGCTGCACACCCAGAGGCAAGCTCAGACACTAACCCTAAAGCTAACCCTAACCATAACCCTAACCCTAACCCTAATCCTAACCCTAACCCTAACCCTAACCCTAAACCTAGCTCCTAACCCTAACTCCTAACCCAAACCCTAACCCTAACTCCTAACCCTAACTCCTAACTCCTTAACTCCTAACCCCTAACTCCTAACTCTAACCCCTAACCCTAACCCCTAACTCCTAACCCCTAACCCTAACCCCTAACCCTAACCCCTAACCCTAACCCTAACTCCTAACCCCTAACCCCTAACCCCCCAACCCTAACCCCCTAACTCCTAACTCCCCAAACCCTAACCCTAACTCCTAACCCAAACCCCTAACCCCTAACCCCTCCCTAACCCTCTAACCCTAACCCCCTAACCCTAACTCCCTAACCCCTAACTCCCTAACCCCTAACTCCTCTAACCCTAACTCTCTAACTCCTAACCCCTAACTACCCCTAACTCCTAACCCCTAACTCCTAACTCCCTAACCCCTAACCCCTAACCCCTAACACTCTAACCCTTGTTTCACACCCAGAGGCAAGCTCAGACACTAACCCTAAAGCTAACTCCTAATCATAACCCTAACCCTAACCCCTAATCCTAACCCTAACCCTAAACCTAGCCCCTAAACCCTAACTCCTAACTCCTAAGCCTAACTCCAACCCCTAACCCCTAACCCTAACTCTTAACTCCTAACCCTAACTCCTAACTCCTAACCCAAACCCCTAACCCCTAACTTTAACCCCTGACCCCTAACTCCTAACTCCTTAACTCCTAACTCCCTAACCCTAACTCCCAAACTCCTAACCCCTAATCCCTTTTACTCCTAACTCCTAACTCCTAACTCCTAACTCCCTAACCCCTAACTATAACCCTAACCCCTAAACTCTAAACTCCTAACCCTAACTCCTAACTCCCTAACCCCTAACTCCCTAACTCCTAACCCCTTATTCAAACTCCTAACTCCTAACTCCTAACTCTTAACTCCTAACTCCTAAACTTAATCCCTAATCTCTAACTATAACTCCTAACCCTAACCCCTAACTCCTAACTCCTAAACTCTAACCCTAACTCCCTAACCCCTAACTCCTAGACTCCTAACTCTTAACTCCTAACTCCTAACTCCTAACTCCCTAACTCCTAACTCTTAACTCCTAATTCAAACTCTAACCCTAACCCCTAACTCCCTAACCCTAACACTAACTCCTAACTCCTAACTCTTAACTCCTAACCCTAACTCCTAACTCCTAAACATAACTTCAACCCTAAACTTAACTCCTAACCCTAACTCCTAGCTCTAACTCCTAACTCTTAACTCCTTACCCTAAGCTTCCACTCAAACTCCTAACCCTAACTCCTAACCCTAACTCCTTACTCCCTAACTATAACCCTAACGCTAAACCTAACCTTAACTTCTAACTCCTAACTCCTAACTCCTAACTCAAACTCCTAACTCCCTAACCCTAACTCCAACTCCTAATCCTAACTCCTAACTCCTAACCCTAACTCTTTACTCCTAACACTCTAACTCCTAACCCTAACTCCTAACCTCTAACCCTAACTCTAACCCTAACTCCTAACTCTCTAACTCCTAACTCCTAACTCCTAACTCCTAACTCCTAACTCCTAACTCCTAACTCCTAACCCTAACCTAACTCCTAACTCCTTAACCCTAACTCCTAACTCCTAACCTCCTAACTCCTAACTCCCTAACTCCTAACTCCTAACCTCTAACTCCTAACCCCTAACCTCCTAACTCCTAACGGGCCCCTACACTGGGACTGCACTAACTCCTAGAAACTCTCAACTCCTAACCCTAACTCCTAACTCCTAACCCTAACCCTAACTCCTAACTCCTAACTCCTAACCCTAACCCTAACCTCTAACTCCTAACTCCTAACTCCCTAACTCCTAACCCTAACTCCCTAACTCCTAACTCCTAACCCTAACTCCTAACTCCTAACTCCTAACTCCTAACTCCTAACTCCTAACTCCTAACTCCTAACTCCTAACCCTAACTCCTAACTCCCTAACTCCTAACCCTAACTCCCTAACTCTAACTCTAACTCCTAACTCCTAACTCCCTAACCCTCTAACTCCCTAACTCCTAACTCCTAACCCCTAACTCCCCTAACTCCTAACTCCTAACTCCCTAACTCCTAACCCTAACTCCTAATCCCTAACTCCTAACTCCTAACTCCTAACTCCCTAACTCCTAACCCTAACTCCTAACCCTAACCCTCTAACTCCTAACCCTAACCCTAACTCCCTAACTCCTAACTCCCTAACCCTAACTCCTAACTCCTAACTCCTAACTCCTAACTCCTAACTCCCTAACTCCTAACTCCTAACTCCTAACTCCTAACCCTAACTCCTAACTCCTAACTCCTAACTCCTAACTCCTAACTCCTAACTCCTAACCCCTAACTCCTAACTCCTAACTCCTAACTCCTAACTCCTAACTCCTAACTCCTAACTCCTAACTCCTAACCCTAACTCTCTAACTCCTAACCCCTAACCCTAACTCCTAACCCTAACTCCTAACTCCTAACTCCTAACTCCTAACTCCCTAACTCCTAACCCTAACCCTAACCTCTAACTCCTAACTCCTAACTCACCCTAACCCTAACTCCTAACCTCTAACCCTAACTCCTAACTCCTAACCCTAACTCCTAACCCTAACTCCTAACCCTAAACTCCTAACTCCTAACCCTAACTCCTAACTCCCTAACTCCTAACTCCCTAACTCCTAACTCCTAACTCCTAACTCCTAACCCTAACTCCTAACTCCTAACCCCTAACTCCTAACTCCTAACTCCCTAACTCCTAACTCCTAACTCCTAACCCCTAACTCCTAACTCCTAACTCCTAACTCCCTAACTCCTAACCCTAACTCCCTAACTCCTAACTCCCTAACTCCTAACCCTAACTCCTAACTCCTAACCCCTAACTCCTAACTCCTAACTCCTAACCCCTAACCCTAACTCCTAACTCCTAACTCCCTAACCCTAACTCCTAACTCCCTAACTCCTAACTCCTAACCCTAACTCCTAACTCCCTAACCCTAACTCCTAACTCCCTAACTCCCTAACTCCTAACTCCTAACTCCTAACCCCTAACTCCTAACCCTAACCCCTAACTCCTAACCCCTAACTCCTAACTCCCTAACTCCTAACCCTAACTCCCTAACTCCTAACCCTAACTCCTAACTCCTAACCCTAACCCTAACCCCTAACTCCTAACCCCTAACTCCTAACCCTAACCCTAACTCCTAACTCCTAACCCTAACCCTAACTCCTAAACTCCCTAACTCCTAACTCCTAACTCCTAACTCCTAACTCCTAACCCTAACTCCTAACCCTAACTCCCTAACTCCTTAAACTCCTAACCCTAACTCCTAACTCCTAACTCCTAACCCTAACCCTAACTCATAACCCCTAACCCTAACTCCTAACCCTAACTCCTAACTCCTAACCCCTAACTCCTAACCCTAACTCCTAACCCTAACTCCTAACTCCTAACCCTAACCCCTAACCCCTAACTCCTAACTCCCTAACCCTAACTCCCTAATTCCTAACCTGCTAACCCTAACTCCCAAACCCTAACTCCTAACTCCCTAACTCCTAACCCTAACTCTGCTCAAACCCTAACACCCCTAACCCTAACCCTAACCCTAAACTCCTAACTCCTAACTCCTAACTCCTAACCCTAACTCCTAACCCTAACCCCTAACTCCTAACTCCTAACTCCTAACCCCTAACTCCTTAACCCCTAACCCTAACTCCTAACTCCTAACCCTAACCCTCTAACTCCTAACTCCTAACCCTAACCCCTTAACCCTCTAACTCTAACTCCTAACTCCTAACCCTAACTCCTAACCCCTAACTCCTAACTCCTAACCCTAACTCCTAACTCCTAACTCCTAACCCTAACCCTAACCCCTAAACTCCTAACCCTAACTCCTAAACCCTAACTCCTAACTCCTAACCCTAACTCCTAACTCCTAACCCTTAACTCCTAACTCCAAACTCCTAACCCTAACTCCTAACTCCTAACCTCTAACCCCTAACCCCTAACCCTAACTCCTAACTCTAACCCTAACTCCTAACTCCTAACTCCCTAACTCCTAACTCCTAACTTCTGCATCTCCCCACCCACGGTGGGCCCGCCATAGCACACCCAGAGGCAAACTCAGACTCTCTGCACCCCTCACTCCCACGGGTGGGCCGGTCACAGGCATACCCAGGGCAACCCCGACACTTCTACATCGCCTCCACGGTGGGCCAGTTTTTGCTGCACACCCAGAGGCACGCCAGACACTAACCCCTAACTCTAACTCCTAACCCTCTAACTCCCTAACTCCTAACCCTAACCCTAACTCCTAACCCTAACTCCTAACTCCTAACCCTAACCCTAACCCTAACCCTAACTCCTAACCCTCCTTAACCCTAACTCCCTAACCCTAAACTCCTAACTCCTAACCCTAACTCCTAACTCCCTAACTCTAACTCCTAACTCCTAACCCTAACTCCTAACTCCTAACCCTAACTCCTAACCCTAACCCTAACCCTAACCCTAACTCCTAACCCTAACCCTAACTTCTAACCCTAACCTCTAACCTCTAACCCCTAACCCTAAACTCTAACTCCTAAACTCTAAACATAACCCTAACCCTAAACTCTAACCCTAACCCTAACCCTAACTCCCTAACTCTAACCCTAACTCCTAACCCTTAACCCTAACCCTAACCCTAACCCTAACCCTAACCCTAACCCTAACCCTAACTCTAACCCTAACCCTAACCCTAACCCTTGACCTTAACTCCTAACCCCTAACCCTTAACCCTAACTCCTAACCCTAAGCCTAACCCTAACTCCTAACCCTAAACTCTAAACCCTAACCCTTAACCCTAACCCTAACCCTAACCCTAACCCTAACCCTAACCCTAACTCTAACCCTAACCCTAACCCCTAACCCTAACTCCTAACCCTAACCCTAAATTCTGCATCGCTCACTCCACGGGTGGGCCGGGCCGCAGCGGCACACCCAGAGGCAAACTCCCAGACACTTCTGCACGCCCACCCACGGGTGGGCCGGGTTGTAGCGGCACACCCAAAGGCACATGCAAACAGTTCTGCATGCCCACCCACGGGTAAGCTGGTCGCTAAGGCCAACCCAGAAGAAACTGCAGGCTCTTTCTGCACGCCCACCCACGGGTGGGCTGGCCGTGTGCACACCCAGAGGCAACCGCAGGCCCTTCTGCACTCCCACTCCACGGGTAGGCCGGGCCGTGCTGCACACCCAGAGGCAACCGCAGGGGCTCTTCTGCACACTCCACCAACGGGTGGGTCGGCCGTGCGCACACCCAGAGGCAACGCGAGGCCCTTCTGCACGCCCCACCCCACGGGTGGGTCCCCGCAGTGGCGGCAAACCCCAGAGGCAACCGCAGGCCCCTCCTGCACGCCCAACCACGGTGGGCCGCCGTGGCTGCACACCAAGAGGCACACGCGAAACAGTTCTGCACGCCACACTAAGGTTAGGGCGGCCGTAGCGCACACCCAGACGCGAACCGCAGGGGTCTTCTGCACGCCCACCCACGGGTGGGCCGACCGTGGCGCACACCCCAGGGGCAATCGCAGGGTCTTCTGCACGCCCACCCACGGGTGGGCCGGCCGTGATGCACACCCAGAGGCAACCGCAGGCCCTTCTGCACGCCCACCCCACAGGTGGGCCGCCGTAGCGGCACACCAAGAGGCACACGCATAGCCCTTCTGCACGTTTCACCCACTGATGAGCCGCCGCGGCAACACACCCCAGAGGCAACCGCAGGCTCCTCTGCATGCTCCACCCATGGGTGACTGCCGCTGGGCGGCACACCCAGAGGCAAACCCAGGCTCAGTTCTGCACGCCCACCCACGGGTGGGCCCGGCCCGTGCGCACATCCAGAGGCAAACCGCAGGCCCTTCTGCACGCCCCACCCATCGGGTGGGCCGTCCGTGCGGCACACCCAGAGGGCAACACGCAGGCCCTTCTGCACGCTCACCCACGGGAGGGGCCGGCCGCGGGTGGCACACCCAGAGGCACACGCAAACAGTTCTGCACGCCTCACTCCACGGGTGGGCCGGGCTCGCTGCTGCACAACCCAGAGGGCAAACCGCAGGCCCTTCTGCACGCTCACCCACCGGCGGCCCAACCATGGCGGCACACTCCAGAGGCAACCGGCAGGCCCTTCTGCACGCCCCACCCACGGGATGGGCCAGCCGTAGCTGCACACCCAAAGGCAACCGCAGGCCCTTCTGAACGACAGCACCCACGGGTGGGCCGGGCCGTGTGCGCACACCCAGAGGCAACCGCGAGGCCTTTCTGCACGCCCTCACCCCACAGTAGGCCGGTCGTGGGCGGCACACTCAGAGGCAAACGCAATCCCCTTCTGCTCGCTTCACCCACGGGTGGGCCGCGCGGGCGCACACCCAGAGGCAAACGCAGGCCCTTTTCTGCACGCTTCACCCACGAGTGGCCGGGCCGTGGCTGCACACCCAGTAGGGTCACACGCAAGCAATATTCTGCACGCCCACCCATCGGTGGGCCGCCGTATGCACAACCCAGAGCCACACGCAACAGCTTCTGCACGCCCACCCACGGGTGGGCTTGTCGCTAGCGCACAACCCGGAGGAAATCGCAGGGCCTTCTGCACGCCCACCCACGGGTGGGGCCCTGCCGGGGCGGCACACAACCAGTTGCAACTGCAGGCCCTTCATGCACGCCCACCCACGGGTGGGCCGGCCGTGCGGGCACATCCCCAGAGGCAACCGCGAGGCCTTCTGCACGCCCACCCACGGGTGGGCCGGCCGTGGAGGCACACCCAGAGGTCAACAAACAGGCTCTGCACGCCCACCCACGGGTGGGCCAGCCGCGGTGGCACAGCCAGAGGCACACGCAAATCAGTTCTGCACGCCCACCCACGGGTGGGCCGGTCGCTGTTTCAACCCAGAGGAAACCGCAGGCCCTTCTGCACGCTTTCACCCACGGGCTAGGCCCAGCCATGGCGTGCACACTCAGAGGCAACCGACAGTCTCTTCTGCACGCCCCACCCACGGATGGGCTCAGCCGAGGCGCACACCCAAAGGCAACCGCAGGGCCCTTCTGAACGAAAGCAGCCACGGTGGGCCGCCGTGGCGGCACACCCAGAGGGCAACTGCAGGCCTTCTGCACGCCCCACCCACGGTAGGCCGTAGTGGGGCACACCCAGAGGCAAACGCGAATCCCTTCTGCTCGCTTCACTCCACGGTGGGCCGGCCGCAGGGCTGCACACCCAGAGGCAAACGCAGGCCCTTTTCTGCACGCCCCTACCCACGGGTGGGCCGGGCCGGCGCAAACCCAGAGACGCACACGCAAACAGTTCTGCACGCCCACACACGGGTGGGCCGCCGTGCGGCACACAGAGCCACACGCGAAACAGTTTCTACACGCCCACCCACGGGTGGGCCGCCATGGCGCACATTCATAGGCAAACGCAGGCACTTCTGCACGCCCCATCCCACAGGGTGGGCCGGGCCGTGGCTGCACACACAGATGCAATTGCAGACACTTCTGCACTCCCACCCACGGGTGTACGGCCGTCGGCGGCACACCCAGAGGCACCGCGAAGCTTTCCTGCACGCCCAGCCCACGGGTGGGCCGGCCGCTGACGCCAACCCCAGAAGCAAACGCAGGCTCTTCTGCACGTCCCACCCACGGGTGGGCCGGCCGTGCGGCATCACCCAGAGGCAACTGCAGGCCCTACTGCACACCTCCACGCGATCGGTGGGCCGCCGCGGCGGCACACCCAGAGGCAACTGCAGGCCCTACTGCACGCCCCACCCACGAGTGTGCCCTGCCGTGGCTACATACCCAGAGGCAAACGCAGGCTCTACTGCTCTGCCCACCCACGGGTGGGCCGCCGTGGCGGCACACCCAGAGGCACACGCAAACAGTTCTGCACGCCCACCCACGGGTGGGCGGGCCGTGGCGGCACACCCAGAGGCAACCGCAGGGCCTTTCTGCACGCCCACCCACGAAAGTGGGCCGGCCGTGACGGCACACCCAGGGTCACACGCAAAATATTCTGCACGCCCACCCATCGGTGGGCTGGCCGTGGGCGGCACACCCAGAGCCACACGCAACAGTTCTGCACGCCACCCACGGGTGGGCTTGTCGCTAGGGCACAACCCAGAGGCAAGAAAGCAGGCCCTTCTGCACGCCTCCTCACGGGTGGGCCGCCGGGCGGCACACCCAGTTTCCAACTCAGGCTCTTCTGCACGCCCAGCCGCGGGTGGGCCGGGCCGTCGGCACATTTAGAGGCAACCGCGAGGTCCCTTCAGCACCCCACCCACCGGTAGGGGCCGGCCGGATGCACACCCAGGGGTCAACAGCAGGCCCTCTTCTGCACGCCCACCCACGGGAGGGCCAGCCGTGGCAGCACACCCAAAGGCACACCGCGAACAGTTCTGCACGCCCACCCATCGGTGGGCCGGGCCGTGGCGGCACAACCCAGGCGCAACCGCGAGGCTTTTCTGCACGCCCACCCAATGGATGGGCCAGCCGTGAGCGGCACACCCAGAGGCAAACCGCAGGCCCTTCTGCACGCCCACGCCGGGTGGGCCGACCCCTGGGCTGCACACCCAGAGGGCAACTGCAGGCCCTTCTGCACGCCCTCCCACGGTGGGCCGGCCGCGGGCTGCACACCCAGTGGCAACTGCAGGCCCTTCTGCACGCCCACCCACGGGTGAGCCAGCCGTGGGGCTGCACACCAAGAGCCACATGCAAACAGTTCTGCACGCCCACCCACGGTAGGTCGCCCGCTGCTGCACACCCAGAGGCAACCGCAGGCCCTTCTCACCTTCACCCACGGGTGGGCCGGCCGGGCGTGCACACCCAGAGGCAAACGCAGGGCCTTCTGCACGCCTCACCCATCGGGTGGGCCGGCTGTGGCGCACACCCAGAGGCACACGCGAACAAAGCCTTCTGCACGCCCACCCACGGGTGGGTTGGTCGCTAAGCGCCAACTTAGAAGAAACTGCCGCCCTTCTGCACGCCCCACTCCACGGGATGGGCTGGCCGTGTGCACACCCAGAGGTAAACGCAGGCCCTTCTGCATGCCCACCCACGGGTAGTCCGGCCGTGGCTGCACACCCAGAGGCAACCGCAGGGCCTTCTGAACACTCACCACTGCGGTGGGCCGGCGCGGCATGCACACTCCAGAGGCACAACGCAAACCCTTCTGCACGCCCACCCACGGGTGGGTCGCCGCGGGCGGCACACCCTAAGAGGCAAACGCGAAACACTTCTGCACGCCCACCCACGGGTGGGCCGGCCGCGGGCGGCACACCCAGGAGCTACCGCAGGCCCTTCTGCACGCCCACCCACGGGTGGGCCGGCCATGGCGGCACACCCAGAGGCAACCGCAGGCCCTTCTGCACGCCCACCCACGGGTGGGCCGGCCGTGGCGGCACACCCAGAGGCACACGCAAACAGTTCTGCACGCCCACCCACGGGTGGGTTGGTCGCTAAGGCCAACTTAGAAGAAACTGCAGGCTCCTTCTGCACGCCCACCCACAAATGGGCTGGCCGTGGCGGCACACACAGAGGTAAACGCAGGCACTTCTGCATGCCCACCCACGGGTAGTCAGGCCGTGGCTGCACACCCAGAGGCAACCGCAGGGCCTTCTGAACACTCACCAATGGGTGGGCCGGCCGTGGCGGCACACTCAGAGGCAAACTCAAACCCTTCTGCATGCCCACCCACGGGTGGGTCGGCCGTGGCGGCACACTAAGAGGCAAACGCAAACACTTCTGCACGCCCACACACGGGTGGGGCGACCGTGTCGGCACAGCCAGGGGGAAAGTCAGGCCCTTCTGCACGCCCACCCACGGGTGAACCGGCCGTAACGGCACACCCAGAGGCACACGCAAACAGTTCTGCACGCCCACCCACGGGTAAGCTGGTCGTTGCGTCAACCCAGAAGAAACTGCAGGCCCGTCTGCACGCCCACCCACGGGTGTGCTGGCCGTGGCGGCACACCCAGATGTAACCGCAGGCCCTTCCGCACTCCACCCACGGGTAGGCCGGCCGTGGCTGCACACACAGAGGCAACCGCAGGCCCTTCTTCACGCCCACCCACGCGTGGGCCGGCCGTGGCGGCACACCCAGAGGCAACCGCAGGCCCTTCTGCATGCCCACCCAGGGGTGGGCCGGCCGTGGCGGCACACCCAGAGCCACACGCAAACAGTTCTGCACGCCCACCTACGGGTGGGTTGGTCGCTAGCGCCAACCCAGAGGAAAACCGCAGGCTTTTCTGCACACCCACCCACGGGTAGGCCGGCCGCGGGCGGCACACTCCAGAGGCAAACGCGAAACCCTTCTGCACGCTCCACCCAGGGGTGGGTTCGCCGCAGGGCGCACACCCAGAGGCAAACCGCAGGGCCTTCTGCACGCTCCCACCCACGGGTGGGCCGGCCGTGGCGGCACACCCAGAGGCACACGCAAACAGTTCTGCACGCCCACCCACGGGTGGGCCGGCCGTGGCGGCACAGCCAGAGGCACACGCAAACAGTTCTGCACGCCCACCAACGGGTGGGCCGGCCTTGGCGGCACACCCAGAGGCACACGCAAACAGTTCTGCACCCCCACCCACAGGAAAGCTGGTCGTTGCGTCAACCCAGAAGAAACTGCAGGCCCTTCTGCACGCCCACCCACGGGTGGGCTGGCCGTGGCGGCACACCCAGAGGTAACTGCAGGCCTTTCTGCACTCCCACCCACGGGTCGGCCGGCCGTGGCGGCACACCCAGAGGCAACCGCAAACCCGTCTGCACGGCCATCCACGGGTGGGCCGGCCGTGGCGGCACACCCAGAGGCACAGGCAAACAGTTCTGCACGCCCACCCACGGGTAGGCCGGCCGTTGGGCGCCAACCCAGAGGAAACTGCAGGCCCTTCAGCACGGCTTCACCCACGGGTCGGCCGGGCCGTGGCGGCACACCCAGAGGCAACAGCAGGCCCTTCTGCACGCTCCCACTCCACGGGTGGGCGGCGTGGCGGCACACCCAGAGCAACACGCAGGCCCTTCTGCACGCCCACCCACAGGTGAGTAGGCCGTGGCGGCAGACCCAAAGGAAAACGAAGGTTTTTCTGCACGCCCACCCACGGGTAGGCCGGCCGTGGCGGCACACCCAGGGGCACACGCAAACAGTTCTGCACGCACACCCACGGGTGGGCCGGCCGTGGAGGCACACCCAGGGTCAACAGCAGGCCCTTCTGCACGCCCATCCACGGGAGGGCCAGCCGTGGCGGCACACCCAGAGGCACACGCAAACAGTTCTGCACGCCCATCCACGAGTGGGCCGGCCGTGGCGGCACACCCAGAGGCAACCGCAGGCCTTTCTGCACGCCCACCCACCAGTGGGCCGGCCATGGCGGCACACCCAGAGCCACACGCAAACAGTTCTGAACGCCCACCCACGGGTGGGCCGGCCGTGGCGGCACAAACCCGAGGCACACCCAAACACTTCTGCACGCCCACCTGCGGGTGGGCCGGTCGTTGCGTCAACCCAGAGGTAACCGCAGGCCCTTCTGCACGCCTACCCACGGGTGGCCCAACCGTGGCGGCACACCCAGCGGCAACCGCAGGCCCTTCTGCACGCCCACCCACGGGTGGGCGGACCGTGGCGGCCCACCCAGAGGCAAACGCAGGCCCTTCTGCACGCCCACCCACGGGTGGGCCGGCCGTGGCGGCACACCCAGAGCTACACGCAAACAGTACTGTACGCCCACACACGGGTGGGCCGGCCGTGGCGGCACAAACACGAGGCACACCCAAACAGTTCTGCACGCCCACCCACGGATGGGCCAGCCTTAGCGGCACACCCAGAGGCAACCGCAGGCCCTTCTGCACGCCCACGCACAGGTGGGCCGGCCGTGGCGGCACACCCAGGGGCAACCACAGGCCTTTCTGCACGCCCACCCACGTGTAGGCCGGCCGTTGCGGCACACTCAGAGGCAAACGCAATCCCTTCTGCTCGCCCACCCACGGGTGGGCCGGCCGTGGCGGCACACCCAGATGCAAACGCAGGCCCTTCTGCACGCCCACCCACGGTTGGGCGGACGTGGCGACACACCCAGAGGCACACGCAAACAGTTCTGCACGCCCACCAACGGATGGGCCGGCCGTTGCGTCAACTCAGTGGCAACTGCAGGCCCTTCTGCACGCCCACCCACGGGTGGGCCGGCCGTGGCGACACACCCAGAGGCACACGCAAACTGTTCTGCACGCCCACCCACGGGTAGGCCGGCCGTGGCGGCACACCCAGAGCCACACGCAAACCGTTCTGCACGCCCACCCACGGGTGGGCTTGTCGTTGCGTCAACCCGGAGGAAATCGCAGGCCCTTCTGCACGCCCACCCACGGGTGGGCCTGCCGTGGCGGCACAACCAGTTTCCAACTCAGGCCCTTCTGCACGCCCACCCACGGGCGGGCCGGCCGTGTCGGCACATTTAGAGGCAACCGCAGGCCCTTCTGCACGCCCACCCACGGGTGGGCCGGCCGTGGAGGCACACCCAGGGTCAACAACAGGCCCTTCTGCACGCCCACCCACGGGAGGGCCAGCCGTGGTGGCACAGCCAGAGGCACACGCAAACAGTTCTGCACGCCCACCTCACGGGTGGGCCGGTCGTTGCTTCAACCCAGAGGAAACCGCAGGCCCTTCTGCACGCCTACCCACGGGCGGCCCAACCATGGCGGCACACCCAGAGGCAAACGAAGGCCCTTCTGCACGCCCCACCCACGGATGGGCCAGCCGTAGGCACACCCAAAGGCAACCGCAGGCCCTTCGAACGAAAGCAGCCGCGGGTGGGCCGGCCGGGCGGCACACCCAGAAGCAACCGCAGGCCTTTCTGCACGCCCACCCAATTGTAGGCCGGTAGTGGGGGCACACTCAGAGGCAAACGCAATCCCTTCTGCTCGCCCACCCACGGGTGGGCCGGCCGTGGCGGCACACCCAGAGGCAAACGCAGGCCTTTTTGCACGCCCACCCACGAGTGGGCCGGCCGTGGCGGCACACATAGGGTCACACGCAAAATATTCTGCACGCCCACCCACGGGTGGGCCGGCCGTGGCGGCACACCCAGAGCCACACGCAAACAGTTCTGCACGCCCACCCACGGGTGGGCTTGTCGTTGCGTCAACCCGGAGGAAATCGCAGGCCCTTCTGCACGCCCACCCACGGGTGGGCCTGCCGTGGCGGCACAACCAGTTTCCAACTCAGGCCCTTCCGCACGCCCACCCACGGGTGGGCCGGCCGTGTCGGCACATTTAGAGGCAACCGCAGGCCCTTCTGCACGCCCACCCACGGGTGGGCCGGCCGTGGAGGCACACCCAGGGTCAACAACAGGCCCTTCTGCACGCCCACCCACGGGTGGGCCAGCCGTGGTGGCACAGCCAGAGGCACACGCAAACAGTTCTGCACGCCCACCTACGGGTGGGCCGGTCGTTGCTTCAACCCAGAGGAAACCGCAGGCCCTTCTGCACGCCTACCCACGGGCGGCCCAACCATGGCGGCACACCCAGAGGCAACCGAAGGCCCTTCTGCACGCCCACCCACGGATGGGCCAGCCGTAGCGGCACACCCAAAGGCAACCGCAGGCCCTTCTGAACGAGCAGCCACGGGTGGGCCGGCCGTGGCGGCACACCCAGAAGCAACCGCAGGCCTTTCTGCACGCCCACCCAATTGTAGGCCGGTAGTGGGGGCACACTCAGAGGCAAACGCAATCCCTTCTGCTCGCCCACCCACGGGTGGGCCGGCCGTGGCGGCACACCCAGAGGCAAACGCAGGCCCTTCTGCACGCCCACCCACGGGTGGGCCGGCCGTGGCGGCAAACAGAGACGCACACGCAAACAGTTCTGCACGCCCACACACGGGTGGGCCGGCCGTGGCGGCACACAGAGCCACATGCAAACAGTTCTACACGCCCACCCACGGGTGGGCCGGCCATGGCGGCACATTCATAGGCAAACGCAGACACTTCTGCACGCCCATCCACAGGTGGGCCGGCCGTGGCTGCACACCCAGATGCAATTGCAGACACTTCTGCACTCCCACCCACGGGTGTGCCGGCCTCGGCGGCACACCCAGAGGCATCCGCAAGCCCTTCTGCACGCCCACCCACGGGTGGGCCGGCCGTGACGTCAACACAGAAGCAACCGCAGGCCCTTCTGCACGCCCACCCACGGGTGTGCCGGCCGTGCGGCACACTCAGAGGCAACTGCAGGCCCTACTGCACGCCCACGCACGGGTGGGCCGGCCGTGCGGCACACTCAGAGGCAACTGCAGGCCCTACTGCACGCCCACCCACGAGTGGGCCTGCCGTGGCCACATACCCAGAGGCAACCGCAGGCCCTACTGCCCGCCCACCCACGGGTGGGCCGGCCGTGGCGGCACACCCAGAGGCACATGCAAACAGTTCTGCACGCCCACCCACGGGTGGGCCGGCCGTGGCGGCACACCCAGAGGCAACCGCAGGCCTTTCTGCACGCCCACCCACGAGTGGGCCGGCCGTGGCGGCACACCCAGGGTCACACGCAAAATATTCTGCACGCCCACCCACGGGTGGGCTGGCCGTGGCGGCACACCCAGAGCCACACGCAAACAGTTCTGCACGCCCACCCACGGGTGGGCTTGTCGTTGCGTCAACCCGGAGGAAATAGCAGGCCCTTCTGCACGCCCTCTCACGGGTGGGCCGGCCGTGGCGGCACACCCAGTTTCCAACTCAGGCCATTCTGCACGCCCAGCCGCGGGTGGGCCGGCCGTGTCGGCACATTTAGAGGCAACCGCAGGCCCTTCAGCACGCCCACCCACGGGTGGGCCGGCCGTGGAGGCACACCCAGGGTCAACAGCAGGCCCTTCTGCACGCCCACCCACGGGAGGGCCAGCCGTGGCGGCACACCCAAAGGCACACGCAAACAGTTCTGCACGCCCACCCACGGGTGGGCCGGCCGTGGCGGCACAACCAGGCGCAACCGCAGGCTTTTCTGCACGCCCACCAATGGATGGGCCAGCCGTAGCGGCACACCCAGAGGCAACCGCAGGCCCTTCTGCACGCCCACGCTCGGGTGGGCCGACCCTGGCGGCACACCCAGGGGCAACTGCAGGCCCTTCTGCACGCCCTCCCACGGGTGGGCCGGCCGTGGCTGCACACCCAGGGGCAACTGCAGGCCCTTCTGCACGCCCACCCACGGGTGAGCCAGCCGTGGCTGCACACCAAGAGCCACATGCAAACAGTTCTGCACGCCCACCCACGGGTAGGCCGCCCGTTGCTGCACACCCAGAGGCAACCGCAGGGCCTTCTGCACGCCCACCCACTGGTGGGCCGGCCGTGGCGGCACACCCAGAGGCAACCGCAGGCCCTTCTTCACGCCCACCCACGGGTGGGCCGGCCGTGGCGGCACACCCAGAGGCAAACGCAGGCCCTTCTGCACGCCCACCCACGGGTGGGCCGGCCGTGGCGGCACACCCAGAGGCACACGCAAACAGTTCTGCACGCCCACCTACGGGTGGGTTGGTCGTTGCGTCAACTTAGAAGAAACTGCCGGCCCTTCTGCACGCCCACCCACGGATGGGCTGGCCGTGGCGGCACACCCAGAGGTAAACGCAGGCCCTTCTGCATGCCCACCCACGGGTAGTCCGGCCGTGGCTGCACACCCAGAGGCAACCGCAGGGCCTTCTGAACACTCACCAATGGGTGGGCCGGCCGTGGCGGCACACTCAGAGGCAAACGCAAACCCTTCTGCACGCCCACCCACGGGTGGGTCGGCCGTGGCGGCACACTAAGAGGCAAACGCAAACACTTCTGCACGCCCACCCACGGGTGGGCCGGCCGTGGCGGCACACCCAGGGGCAACCGCAGGCCCTTCTGCACGCCCACCCACGGGTGGGCCGGCCGTGGCGGCACACCCAGAGGCAACCGCAGGCCCTTCTGCACGCCCACCCACGGGTGGGCCGGCCGTGGCGGCACACCCAGAGGCACACGCAAACAGTTCTGCACGCCCACCTACGGGTGGGTTGGTCGTTGCGTCAACTTAGAAGAAACTGCAGGCCCTTCTGCACGCCCACCCACGGATGGGCTGGCCGTGGCGGCACACACAGAGGTAAACGCAGGCACTTCTGCATGCCCACCCACGGGTAGTCAGGCCGTGGCTGCACACCCAGAGGCAACCGCAGGGCCTTCTGAACACTCACCAATGGGTGGGCCGGCCGTGGCGGCACACTCAGAGGCAAACTCAAACCCTTCTGCATGCCCACCCACGGGTGGGCCTGCCGTGGCGGCACACCCAGGGGGAAAAGCAGGCCCTTCTGCACGCCCACCCACGGGTGGGCCGGCCGTGGCGGTACACCCAGAGGCACACCCAAACAGTTCTGCACTCCCACCCACGGGTGGGCCGGCCGTGGCGGCACACCCAGAGGCACACGCAAACAGTTCTGCACGCCCACCCACGGGTAAGCTGGTCGTTGCGTCATCCCAGAAGAAAATGCAGGCCCTTCTGCACGCCCACCCACGGCTGGGCTGGCCGTGGCGGCACACCCAGATGTACCCGCAGGCCCTTCTGCACTCCCACCCACGGGTAGGCCGGCCGTGGCTGCACACCCAGAGGCAAACGCAGGGCCTTCTGCACACCCAGCAACGGTTGGTCCGGCCGTGGCGGCACACCCAGAGGCAAACGCAGGCCTTTCTGCACGCCGCACCCACGGGTGGGCCCGCCGTGGCGGCACACCAGAGGCAACCGCAGGCCCTACTGCACGCCCACCCAGGGGTGGGCCGGCCGTGGCGGCACATTCAGAGGCACACGCAAACAGTTCTGCACGCCCACCCACGGTTGGCCGGCCGTAGCGGCACACCCAGAGGCAACCGCAGGGCCTTCTGCACGCCCACCCACAGGTGGGCCGGCCGTAGCGGCACACCCAGGGGAACAGGCAAATAGTTCTCCACGCCCACCCACGGGTGAGCCGGCCGTTGCGTAAACCCAGAGGCAACCGCAGACCCTTCTGCACGCCCATCCACGGGTTGGCCGGCCGTGGCGGCTCACCCAGGGGCAACCGCAGGCCCTTCTGCACGCCCACCCACGGGTGGGCCGGCCGTAGCGGCACACCCAGGGGCACAGGCAAATAGTTCTCCACGCCCACCCACGGGTGAGCCGGCCGTTGCGTAAACCCAGAGGCAACCGCAGGCCCTTCTGCACGCCCATCCACGGGTTGGCCGGCCGTGGCGGCACACCAAGGGGCAAACGCAGGCCCTTCTCCACGCCCACCCACGGGTGGGCCGGCCGTGGCTGCACACCCAGGGGCAACCGCAGGCCCTTCTGCACGCCCACCCACAGGTGAGCCGGCTGTGGCGGCACACCCATAGCCACATGCAAACAGTTCTGCACGCGCACCCACGGGTAGGCCGGCCATGGCTGCACACCCAGAGGCAACCGCAGGGCTTTCTGCACGCCCACCCACTGGTGGGCCGGCCGTGGCGGCACACCCAGAGGCAACTGCAGGCCCTTCTGCACGCCACCCACGGGTGGGCCGGCCGTGGCGGCACACCCAGAGGCAACCGCAGGCCCTTATGCACGCCCACCCACGGGTGGGCCGGTAGTGGCGGCACACCCAAAGGCACACGCAAACAGTTCTGCACGCCCACCTACGTGTGGGTTGGTCGTTGCGTCGACCCTGAGGAAACCGCAGGCCCTTCTGCACGCCCACCCACGGGTGGGCCGGCTGTGGCGGCACACTCAGAGGCAAACGCAAACCCTTCTGCACGCCCACCCACGGGTGGGCCGGCCGTGGCGGCACACTCAGAGGCAAACGCAAACCCTTCTTCACGCCCACCCACGGGTGGGCCGGCCGTGGCGGCACACCCAGAAGCAAACGCAGGCCCTTCTGCACGCCCACCCACGGGTAAGCTGGTCGTTGCGTCAGCCCAGAAGAAACTGCAGGCCCTTCTGCACTCCCACCCACGGGTAGGCTGGCCGTGGCGGCACACCCAGAGGCAACCGCAGGGCCTTCTGCACACCCACCCACGGGTGGGCCGGCCGTGGCGGCACACCCAGGGGAAAATGCAGGCCCTACTGCACGCCCACCCACGGGTGGGCCGGCCGTGGCGGTACACCCAGAGTCACACGCAAACAGTTCTGCACGCCCACTCACGGGTGGGCCGGCCGTGGCGGCACACCCAATGGCAAACGCAAACAGTTCTGCACGCCCACCCACGGGAAAGCTGGTCGTTGCGTCAACCCAGAAGAAAAAGCAGGCCCTTCTGCACGCCCACCCACGGGTGGGCTGGCCGTGGCGGCACACCCAGAGGTAATTGCAGGCCCTTCGGCACGCCCACCCACGGGTAGGCCGGCCGTGGCTGCACACCCAGACTCAACCGCAGGGCCTTCTGCACACCCACCCACTGGTGGGCCGGCCATGGCGGCACAATCAGAGGAAAACGCAAACCCTTCTTCACGCCCACCCTCGGGTGGGCCGGCCGTGGCGGCACTCCCAGAGGCACACGCAAACAGTTCTGCACGCCCACCTACGGGTGGGTTGGTCGTTGCGTCAACCCAGAGGAAACCGCAGGCCCTTCTGCACGCCCTCCCACGGGTAGGCCGGCCGTGGCGGCACACTCAGAGACAAACGCAAACCCTTCTGCACGCCCACCCACGGGTGGGCCGGCCGTGGCGGCGCACCCAGAGGCACACGCAGGCCCTTCTGCACGCCCACCCACGGGAAGCCGGTCGTTGCGTCAACCCAGAAGAGACTGCAGGCCCTTCGGCACGCCCTCCCACGGGTGGGCTGGCCGTGGCGGCACACCCAGAGGTAAACGCAGGCCCCTTCTGCATGCCCACCCACGGGTAAACCGGCCTTGGCTGCACACCCAGAGGCAAACCGCAGGGCCTTCTGCACACCCACCAACGGGTGCGCCAGCCGTGGCGGCGCACTCAGAGGCAAACCCAAACCCTTCTGCACGCCCCACCTACGCGTGGGTCGGCCGTGGCATCACACTCAGAGGCAAACGCAAACCCTTCTGCACGCCCACCCACGGGTGGGCCGGCCGTGGCGGCACACCCAGAGGCAACCGCAGGCCCTTCTGCACACCCACCAACGGGTGGGCCGGCCGTGGCGGCACACCCAGGAGCAACCGCAGGCCCTTCTGCACGCCCACCCACTGGTGGGCTGGCCGTGGCGGCACACCCAGAGGCACACGCAAACAGTTCTGCACGCCCACCCACGGGTTGGCCGGCCGTTGCGGCACACCCAGAGGCACACGCAAACAGTTCTGCACGCCCACCCACGGGTAAGCTGGTCGTTGCGTCAACCCAGAAGAAACTGCAGGCCCTTCTGCACGCCCACCCACGGGTGGGTTGGCCGTGGCGGCACACCCAGAGGTAACCGCAGGCCCTTCTGCACGCCCAACCACGAGTAGGCCGGCCGTGGCTGCACACCCAGAGGCAAACGCAGGGCCTTCTGCACACCCACCCACGGGTGGGCCGGCCGTGGCGGCACACCCAGAGGCAAACGCAGGCCTTTCTGCACGCCCACCCACGGGTGGGCCGGCCGTGGCGGCACAACCAGAGGCAACCGCAGGCCCTTCTGCACGCCCACCCAGGGGTGGGCCGGCCGTGGCGGCACACCCAGAGGCACACGCAAACAGTTCTGCACGCCCACCCACGGTTGGCCGGCCGTAGCGGCACACCCAGAGGCAACCGCAGGGCCTTCTGCACACCCACCCACGAGTGGGCCGGCCGAGGCGGCACACCCAGAGCCACACGCAAACAGTTCTGCACGCCCAGCCACGGGTGGGCCGACCGTGGCGGCACACCCACAGGCACACGCAAACGGTTCTGCACGCCACACCCACAGGTGGGCTGGTCGTTGCGTCAACCCAGAGGCAACCGCAGGCCCTTCTGCACGCCCACCCACAGGTGGGCCGGCCGTGGCGGCTCACCTAGGGGCAACCGCAGGCCCTTCTGCACGCCCACCCACGGGTGGGCCGGCCGTAGCGGCACACCCAGGGGCACAGGCAAATAGTTCTCCACGCCCACCCACGGGTGAGCCGGCCGTTGCGTAAACCCAGAGGCAACCGCAGACCCTTCTGAACGCCCATCCACGGGTTGGCCGGCCGTGGCGGCACACCAAGGGGCAAACGCAGGCCCTTCTCCACGCCCACCCACGGGTGGGCCGGCCGTGGCTGCACACCCAGGGGCAACCGCAGGCCCTTCTGCACGCCCACCCACAGGTGAGCCGGCTGTGGCGGCACACCCATAGCCACATGCAAACAGTTCTGCACGCGCACCCACGGGTAGGCCGGCCATGGCTGCACACCCAGAGGCAACCGCAGGGCCTTCTGCACGTCCACCCAATTGTGGGCTGGCTGTGGCGGCACACCCAGAGGCAACCGCAGGCCCTTCTGCACGCCACCCACGGGTGGGCCGGCCGTGGCGGCACACCCAGAGGCAAACGCAGGCCCTGATGCACGCCCACCCACGGGTGGGCCGGCCGTGGCGGCACACCCAAAGGCACACTCAAACAGTTCTGCACGCCCACCTACGTGTGGGTTGGTCGTTGCGGCAACCCAGAGGCAACCGCAGGCCCTTCTGCACGCCCACCCACGGGTGGGCCGGCTGTGGCGGCACAGTCAGAGTCAAACGCAAACCCTTCTGCACGCCCACCCACGGGTGGGCCGGCCGTGGCGGCACACTCAGAGGCAAACGCAAACCCTTCTGCACGCCCACCCACGGGAGGGCCAGCCGTGGCGGCACACCCAGAGGCAAACGCAGGCCCTTCTGCACGCCCACCCACGGGTAAGCTGGTGGTTGTGTCAACCCAGAAGAAACTGCAGGTCCTTCTGCACGTTCACCCACGGGTGGGCTGGCCGTGGCGGCACACACAGAGGTAATCGCAGACCCTTCTGCACTCCCACCCACGGGTGGGCCGGCCGTGGCGGCACACCCAGAGGCAACCGCAGGGCCTTCTGCACACCCACTAACGGGTGGGCCGGCCGTGGCGGCACACCCAGGGGAAAATGCAGGCCCTACTGCACGCCCACCCACGGGTGGGCCGGCCGTGGCGGCACACCCAGAGTCACACGCAAACAGTTCTGCACGCCCACCCACGGGTGGGCCGGCCGTGGCGGCACACCCAATGGCAAACGCAAACAGTTCTGCACGCCCACCCACGGGAAAGCTGGTCGTTGCGTCAACACAGAAGAAACTGCAGGCCCTTCTGCACGCCCACCCACGGGTGGGCTGGCCTTGGCGGCAGACCCAGAGGTAATTGCAGGCCCTTCTGCACTCCCACCCACGGGTGGGCCGGCCGTGGCTGCACACCCAGAGGCAACCGCAGGGCCTTCTGCACACCCACCCACGGGTGGGCCGACCATGGCGGCACACTCAGAGGCAAACGCAAACCCTTCTTAACGCCCACCCACGGGTGGGCCGGCCGTGGCGGCACACCCAGAGGCAACCGCAGGCCCTTCTGCACGCCCCCCCAGGGGTGGGCCGGCCGTGGCGGCACACCCAGAGGCACACGCAAACAGTTCTGCACGCCCACCTACGGGTGGGTTGGTCGTTGCGTCAACCCAGAGGAAACCGCAGGCCCTTCTGCACGCCCACCCACGGGTAGGCTGGCCGTGGCAGCACACTCAGAGGCAAACGCAAACCCTTCTGCACGCCCACCCACGGGTGGGCCGGCCGTGGCGGCACACCCAGAGGCACACGCAAACAGTTCTCCACGCCCAGCTACGGGTGGGTTGGTCGTTGCGTCAACTTAGAAGAAACTGCAGGCCCTTCTGCACGCCCACACACGGGTGGGCTGGCCGTGGCGGCACACCCAGAGGTAAACGCAGGCCCTTCTGCATGCCCACCCACGGGTAGTCTGGTCGTGGCTGCACACCCAGAGGCAACCGCAGGGCCTTCTGAACACCCACCAACGGGTGGGCTGGCCGTGGCGGCACACTCAGAGGCAAACGCAAACCGTTCTGCACGCCCACTCACGGGTGGGTCGGCCGTGGCGGCACACTAAGAGGCAAACGCAAACCCTTCTGCACGCCCACCCACGGGTGGGCCTACCATGGCGGCACAGCCGGGGGAACGTCAGGCCCTTCTGCACGCCCACCCACGGGTGGTCCGGCCGTGGCGGCACACCAAGAGCCACACGCAAACAGTTCTGCACGCCCACCCAGGGGTGGGCCGGCCGTGACGGCACACCCAGAGGCACACGCAAACAGTTCTGCACGCCCACCCACGGGTAAGCTGGTCGTTGCGTCAACCCAGAAGAAACTGCAGGCCGCTCTGCACGCTTCACCCACGGGTGTGCTGGCCGTGGCTGCACACGCAGAGGCAACCGCAGGGCCCTTCTGCACGCCACCCACTGGTGGGCCGCCGTGGCGACACCCAGAGGCAAATAGCAGGCCCTTCCCGCCTACCCACGGGTGGGCGGCCGGCACACCCAGAGGCAAACGCAGGGCCCTTCTGCACGCCCACCCAGAGGTGGTCCGGCCGTGGGCGGCCCACCCAGAGCCACACGCAAACAGTTCTGCACGCACACCCTCACGGGTGGGTTGGTCGCTAGCGTCAACCCAGGAGTCAACCGCAGGCTTTTTCTGCACGCCCCACCCACGGGTAGGCCGGCCGTGGGCGGCACACTCAGAGGCAAACGCGAAACCCTTCTGCACGCTCAACCCACGGGTGGGCCGGCCGCGGGCGGCACACTCAGAGGCAAACGCAAACCCTTCTGCACGCCCACCCACGGGTGGCCCGGCCGTGGGCGGCACACCCAGAGGCAACCGCAGGCCCTTCTGCACGCCCCACTCCACGGGTGGGCCGACGTAGCGGCACACCCAGAGGCACACGCAAACAGTTCTGCACGCCCACCCACGGGTGGGCCGGCCGTATGCACAGCCAGAGGCACTACGCAAACAAGTTCTGCAGCCCACCCACGGGTGGGTCGGCCCTTGGCGGCACACCCAGAGGCACACGCAGAAACAGTTCTGCACGCCCCACCCACGGGAAAGCTGGTCGCTAGCGTCAACCCAGAAGAAACTGCAGGCCTTCTGCACTTCACCTGACGGGATGGGCTGGCCGTGGAGGCACACCCAGAGGTAACCGCAGGCCTTTCTGCACTCCCACCCACGGGTAGGCCGGCCGTGGCTGCAGACCCAGAGGCAACCGCAGGCCCTTCTGAACACCCACCAACGGGTGGGCCGGCCGTGGCTGCACAACCAGGAGCAATCGCAGGCACTTCTGCACACCCACCCACGGGTAGGCCGGCCGTAGCGGCACACCCAGAGGCACACGCAAACAGTTCTGCACGCCCACCCACGGGTGGGCCGGCCGTAGCGGCACACCCAGAGAAACCGCAGGGCCTTCTGCACGCCCACCCACTGGTGGGCCGGCCGTGGTGGCACACCCAGAGCCACACGCAAACAGTTCTGCACGCCCACCCACGGGTGGGCCGACCGTGGCGGCACACCCAGAGGCAAACGCAAACAGTTCTGCACGCCCACCTACGGGAGGGTTGGTCGTTGCGTCAACCCAGAGGAAACCGCAGGCCCTTCTGCCCGCCCACCCACAGGTGGGCCGGCCGTGGCGGCACACCCAGGGGCAACCGCAGGCCCTTCTGCACGCCCACCCACGGGTGAGCCGGCCGTGGCGGCACACCCAGAGGCAACCTCAGGCCCTTCTGCACGCCCACACACAGGTGGGCCGGCCGTAGCGGCACAGCCAGAGGCAACCGCAGGCCCTTCTGCACGCCCACCCACTGATGAGCCGGCCGTGGCAACACACTCAGAGGAAACCGCAGGCCCTTCTGCACGCCCAACCACGGGTGCGCCTACCGTGGCGGCACACCCAAAGGCACAGGCAAATAGTTCTGCACGCCCCCCAACGGGTAGGCCGGCCATTGCTGCACACCCAGAGGCAACCGCAGGGCCTTCTTCACGCCCACCCACTGGTGGGCCGGCCGTGGCGGCACACCCAGAGGCAACCGCAGGCCCTTCTGCACGCCCACCCACGGGTGGGCCGGCCGTGGCGGCACACCCAGAGGCAAACGCAGGCCTTTCTGCACGCCCACCCACAAGTTGGCCCGCCGTGGCGGCACAACCAGAGGCAACCGGAGGCCTTTCTGCACGCCCACCTACGGGTGGGCCGGCCGTGGCGGCACATTCAGAGGCACACGCAAACAGTTCTGCACGCCCACCCACGGTTGGGCCCGTGGCCCGAAGCGCACACCCAGAGGCAACCGCGGGGCCTTCTGCACGCCCACCCACGAGTGGGCCGGCCGTGGCGGCACACTCAGAGCCACACGCAAACAGTTCTGCACGCCCCACCTACAGGTGGGCTGGTCGCTAAGCGTCAACCCAGAGGCAACCGCAGGCCTTCTGCACGCCCACCCACAGGTGGGTCGGCCGGCGTGTCGGCTCACCCAGGGGGCAACCGCAGGCCCTTCTGCACGCCCCCACCACGGGTGGGCCGGCCGTAGTGCACACCCAGAGGCTCACGCGAACAGTTCTGCACGCCCACCCACGGAAAGCCGTACGCTAAAGTCAACCCAGAAGAGACTGCAGACCCTTCGCACGGCACTCCACGGGTGGGCTGGCAGTGGCGGCACACTCCAGAGGTAAACGCATGCCCTTCTGCATGCCCATTACGGGTAGGCCGGCCGTGGCTGCACACCCAGAGGCAACCGCAGGGCCTTCTGCACACCCACCAACGGGTGGGCCAGCCGTGGCGGCGCACTCAGAGGCAAACGCAAACCCTTCTGCACGCCCACCCACTGGTGGGTCGGCCGTGGCATCACACTCAGAGGCAAACGCAAACCCTTCTGCACGCCCACCCACGGGTGGGCCGGCCGTGGCAGCACACCCAGAGGCAACCGCAGGCCCTTCTGCTCGCCCAACCACGGTTGGCCGGCCGTAGCGGCACACCCAGAGGCAACCGCAGGGCCTTCTGCACGCCCACCAACGGGTGGGCCGGCTGTGGCGGCACACCCAGAGGCACACGAAAACAGTTCTGCACGCCCTCCCATGGGTGGGCCGGCTGTGGCTGCACACCCAGGCGCAACTGCAGGCCCTTCTGCACGCCCACCCACGGGTGAGCCAGCCGTGGCTGCACACCAAGAGCCACATGCAAACAGTTCTGCACGCCCCACACATCGGTAGTCCGCCTGTTGCTGCACACCAAGAGGCAACCGCGAGGGCCTTCTGCACGCCCCACCCATCGGTAGGCCGGCCGCGGGCGGCACACCCAGAGGCAACCGCAGGCTTCTTCTGCACGCCTCACCCACGGGTGGGCCGGCCGTGACGCCACACCCAGAGGCACACGCAAACAGTTCTGCACGCCCACCCAGGGTGGGCCGGCCGTGGCGGCACACCCAGAGGCAACCGCAGGCCCTTCTGCACGCCCCACCCACGGGTGGGTTGGCCGTGGCGGCACACCCAGAGGCACACGCAGAAACAGTTCTGCACGCCCATCCCATCGGTGTGCCGCCGTGGCGGCACACCCAGAGGCACACGCAAACAGTTCTGCACGCCCACCCACGGGAAAGCTGGTCGCTAGTGCCAACCCAGAAGAAACTGCAGGCCTCTTCTGCACGCCCACCCACGGGTGGGCTGGCCGTGGCGGCACACCCAGAGGTAACCGCAGGCCTTTCTGCACTCCCACCCACGGGTAGGCCGGCCGTGGCTGCACACCCAGAGGCAAACGCAGGCCCTTCTGAACACCCACCAACGGGTGGGCCGGCCGTGGCTGCACAACCAGGAGCAAACGCAGGCCCTTCTGCACGCCCACCCACGGGTAGGCCGGCCGTGGCGGCACACCCAGAGGCACACGCACACAGTTCTGCACGCCCACCCACGGGTGGGCCGGCCGTGGCGGCACACCCAGAGGCAACCGCAGGGCCTTCTGCACGCCCACCCACGGGTGGGCCGGCCGTGGCGGCACACCCAGAGCCACACGCAAACAGTTCTGCACGCCCACCCACAGGTGGGCCGACCGTGGCGGCACACCCAGAGGCAAAAGCAAACAGTTCTGTACGCCCACCTACGGGAGGGTTGGTCGTTACGTCAACCCAGAGGAAACCGCAGGCCCTTCTGCCCGCCCACCCACAGGTGGGCCGGCCGTGGCGGCTCACCCACGGGCAACCGCAGGCCCTTCTGCACGCCCACCCACTGGTGAGCCGGCCGTGCCTGCACACCCAGAGGCAACCGCAAAGCCTTCTGCACACCCACCCACGGGTGGGCCGGCCGTGGCGGCACACCCAGGGGAAAATGCAGGCCCTACTGCACGCCCACCCACGGGTGGGCCGGCCGTGGCGGCACACCCAGAGGCACACGCAAACCCTTCTTCACGCCCCACCCACGAATGGGCCGGCCGCGTGGCGGCACACTCAGAGGCAAACGCAAAACCCTTCTGCAGCCCACCCACTGGGTGGGCCGTCGGGGGCACACCCAGAAACAACCGCGAGGCCCTTCTACGCGCCCACACACGGTGGGCTTTACCGTATGCGACACACCGCGGGGCAAACTCAGGCCCTTCTGCACGCCCACCCACGGGTGGGCCGCCGACGCGGCGGCACACCCAGAGCACACCCAAACAGTTCTGCATCGCCACACACGGGTGGGTCGGGCCGTCGCGGCACACCCAGAGGCACACGCTTAACAGTTCTGCACTTCACCCACGGGTAAGCTGGTCGCTTGCGTCAACCCAGAAGAAACTGCAGGCCCTTCTGCACGCTCCACCCACGGGCTGGGCTGGCCGTGGCGGCACACCCAGATGTACCCGCAGGCCCTTCTGCACTCCCCACCCACGGGTAGGCCGGGCCGTGGCTGCACACCCAGAGGCAACCGCAGGGCCTTCTGCACACCCACCAACGGGTGGGCCGGCCGTGGCGGCACACCCAGGAGCAAACTCGCGAGGCCCCACTGCACGCCCAGCCACCGGGTGGGCCGGGCCGTGGCGGCACACCCAGAGGCACACGCAAACAGTTCTGCACGCCCACCCACGGGTTGGCCGGGCCGTGGCGGCACAATCAGAGGCACACGCAAACAGTTCTGCACGCCCACCCACGGGTAAGCTGGTCGTTGCGTCAACCCAGAAGAAACTGCAGGCCCTTCTGCACGCCCACCCACGGGTGGGTTGGCCGTGGCGGCACACCCAGAAGTAACCGCAGGCCCTTCTGCACGCCCACCCACGAGTAGGCCGGCCGTGGCTGCACACCCAGAGGCAAACGCAGGGCCTTCTGCACACCCACCCACGGGTGGGCCGGCCGTGGCGGCACACCCAGAGGCAAACGCAGGCCCTTCTGCATGCCCACCCACAAGTGGGCCCGCCGTGGCGGCACAACCAGAGGCAACCGCAGGCTCTTCTGCACGCCCACCCACGGGTGGGCCGGCCGTATGCACATTCAGAGGCACACGCGAAACAGTTCTGCACGCTTCACCCACGGTTGGCCGGCCGTAGCGGCACACCCAGAGGCAACCGCAGGGCCTTCTGCACGCCCACCCACGAGTGGGCCGACCGTGGCGGCACACCCAGAGGCAAACGCAAACAGTTCTGCACGCCCACCTACAGGTGGGCTGGTCGTTGCGTCAACCCAGAGGCAACCGCAGGCCCTTCTGCACGCCCACCCACAGGTGGGCCGGCCGTGGCGGCTCACCCAGGGGCAACCGCAGGCCCTTCTGCACGCCCACCCACGGGTGGGCCGGCCGTGAGCGCACACCCAGAGGCACACGCGAAACAGTTCTGCACGCCCACCCACGGAAAGCCGGCCGCTAAGGGCCAACCCAGAAGAGACTGCAGACCTCTTTCGCACGCCAGCGCCCATCGGGTGGGCCGGCCGTATGCACACCCAGAGGCACACGAAAACAGTTCTGCACGCCCTCCCATGGGTGGGCCGGCTGTGGCTGCACACCCAGGCGCAACTGCAGGCCCTTCTGCACGCCCACCCACGGGTGAGCCAGCCGTGGCTGCACACCAAGAGCCACATGCAAACAGTTCTGCACGCCCACCCACGGGTAGTCCGCCTGTTGCTGCACACCAAGAGGCAACCGCAGGGCCTTCTGCACGCCCAACCACGAGTAGACCGGGCCGTGGCTGCACACCCAGAGGCAAACGCAGGGCCTTCTGCACACCCACCCACGGGTGGGCTCGCCGTGGCGGCACACAACCAGAGGCAACCGCAGGCCCTTTCTGCACGGCCACCCAGGGTGGGCCGCGTCGTGTGCACATTCAGAGGCACACGCAAACAGTTCTGCACGCCCCACCCACGGTTGGCCGCGGCCGGGCTGCCCACCCAGAGGCAACCGCAGGGCCTTCTGCACACCCACCCACGAGTGGGCCGGCCGAGGCGGCACACCCAGAGCCACACGCAAACAGTTCTGCACGCCCAGCCACGGGTGGGCCGACCGCGGCGGCACACCCACAGGCACACGCGAACGGTTCTGCACGCCCACCCACAGGTGGGCTGGTCGCTAGCGTCAACCCAGAGGCAACCGCGAGGCCCTTTCTGCACGCCCCACCCACAGGTGGGCCGGCCGTCGGCGGCTCACCTAGGGGCAACCGCGAGGCCCTTCTGCACGCCCACCCACGGGTGGGCCGGCCGTGAAGCGCACACCCAGGGCACAGGCAAATAGTTCTCCACGCCCACCCACGGGTGAGCCGGCCGCTATGCGTAAACCCAGAGGCAACCGCGAGACCCTTCTGAACGCCCATCCACGGGTTGGCCGGCCGTGGCGGCACACCAAGGGGCAAACGCCAGGCTTCCTTCTCCACGCCCACCCACGGGTGGGCCGGCCGTGGCTGCACACCCAGGGTCAACCGCAGGCCCTTCTGCACTTCACCCACAGGTGAGGCCGGCTGTGGCGGCACACCCATAGCCACATGCAAACAGTTCTGCACGCTAGCACCCACGGGTAGGCCGGCCATGGCTGCACACCCAGAGGCAACCGCAGGGCCTTCTGCACGTCCACCCAGTTGTGGGCCGGCTGTGGCGGCACACCCAGAGGCAACCGCAGGCCCTTCTGCACGCCCACCCACGGGTGGGCCGGCTGTGGCGGCACAGTCAGAGTCAAACGCAAACCCTTCTGCACGCCCACCCACGGGTGGGCCGGCCGTGGCGGCACACTCAGAGGCAAACGCAAACCCTTCTGCACGCCCACCCACGGGTGGGCCGGCCGCTCGGCGGCACACCCAAAGGCAAACGCAGGCCCTTCTGCACGCCCACCCACGGGTAAGCTGGCGGTTGTGTCAACCCAGAAGAAACTGCAGGTCCTTCTGCACGTTCACCCACGGGTGGGCTGGCCGTGGCGGCACACCCAGAGGTAATCGCAGGCCCTTCTGCACTCCCACCCACGGGTGGGCCGGCCGTGGCGGCACACTTAAAGGCACACGCAAACAGTTCTGCACGCCCACCTATGTGTAGGTTGGTCGTTGCGTCAACCCTGAGGAAACCGCAGGCCCTTCTGCACGCCCAGCCACTGGTAGGCCGGCTGTGGCGGCACACTCAGAGGCAAACTCAAACAGTTCTGCACGCCCACCCACGGGTGGGCCGGCCGTGGCGGCACACTCAGAGGCAGACGCAAACAGTTCTGCACGCCCACCCACGGGTGGGCCGGCCGTGGCGGCACACCCAGAGGCAAACGCAGGCCCTTCTGCACGCCCACCCACGGGTAAGCTGGTCGTTGCGTCAACCCAGAAGAAACTGCAGGCCCTTCTGCACGTTCACCCACGGGTGGGCTGGCCGCGGGCGGCACACACAGAGGTAATCGCGAGGCCCTTCTGCACTCCCACCCACGGTGGGCCGGCCGTGGCGCACACCCAGAGGCAACCGCAGGGCCTTCTGCACACCCACTAACGGGGTAGCCGCCCGTGGCGCACACCCAGGGGAAAATGCAGGCCCTACTGCACGCCCACCCATCGGGTGGGCCGGCCGTATGCACACCCAGAGTCACACGCAAACAGTTCTGCACGCCCACCCACGGGTGGGCCGGTTGTGGCGGCACACCCAATGGCAAACGCAAACAGTTCTGCACGCCCACCCACGGGAAAGCTGGTCGTTGCGTCAACACACAAGAAACTGCAGGCCCTTCTGCACGCCCACCCACGGGTGGGCTGGCCTTGGCGGCAGACCCAGAGGTAATTGCAGGCCCTTCTGCACTCCCACCCACGGGTGGGCCGGCCGTGGCTGCACACCCAGAGGCAACCGCAGGGCCTTCTGCACACCCACCCACGGGTGGGCCGACCATGGCGGCACACTCAGAGGCAAACGCAAACCCTTCTTCACGCCCACCCACGGGTGGGCCGGCCGTGGCGGCACACCCAGAGGCAACCGCAGGGCCTTCTGCACGCCCACCCAGGGGTGGGCCGGCCGTGTGGCGAGCACACCCAGAGGCACACGCAAACAGTTCTGCACGCCCACCCACGGGTGGGGTTGGTCGCTAGGCCAACCCAGAGGAAACCGCGGAGGCCCTTCTGCACGCCCACCCACGGGTAGGCTGGCCGTGGCAGCACACTCAGAGGCAAACGCAAACCCTTCTGCACGCTTCACCCACGGGTGGGCCGGCCGCAGCGGCACCCACAGAGGCACACGCGAAAACAGTTCTGCACGCCCAGCCGCGGGTGGGTTGGTCGCTAGCGTCAACTTAGAAGAAACTGCAGGCCTTTTCTGCAGCCCCACCCACGGGTGGGCTGGCCGTGGGCGGCACACCCAGAGGTAAACGCAGGCCCTTCTCCATGCCCACCCACGGGTAGTCTGGTCGCGGGCTGCACACCCAGAGGCAACCGCGAGGGTCTTCTGAACACTCCACCAACGGGTGGGCTGGCCGTGGCGCCCACACTCAGAGGCAAACGCAAACCGTTCTGCACGCCCCACTCACGGGTGGGTCGCGGCCGTGGGCGTGCACTAACTAAGAGGCAAACGCAAACCCTTCTGCACGCCTCACCCACGGGTGGGCCGGCCGTGGCGTGCACACCCAGAGTCAAGCGCGAGGCCCTTCTGCACGCCCACACACGGGTGGGCCTACCATGGCGGCACAGCCGGGGATCAGCCAGGGCTCCTTCTGCACGCCCCACCCACGGGTGGTCTCGGCCGTGGCGGCACACCAAGAGCCACACGCAAACAGTTCTGCACGCCCCACCCAGGGGTGGAGCCGGGCCGTGACGGCACACCCAGAGGCACACGCAAACAGTTCTGCACGCCCACCCACGGGTAAGCTGGTCGTTGCGTCAACCCAAAAGAAACTGCAGGCTCCGCCTGCACGCCCCACTCCACGGGTGTGCTGGCCGTGGCTGCACACGCAGAGGCAACCGCAGGGCCTTCTGCACGCCCCACCCACTGGTGGGTCGGCCGCGGGCTGCACACCCAGAGGCAAACAGCAGGGCCCTTCTTCACGCCCACCCACACGGTGGGCCGCCGTGGCGGCACACCCAGAGGCAAACGCAGGGCCCTTCTGCACGCCCACCCACGAGGTGTGGTCCGACGTGGCGGCACACCCAGAGCCACACGCGCAGACAGTTCTGCACGCACACCCACGGGTGGGTTGGTCGCTGAGCGCCAACCCAGAGTCAACCGCGAGGCTTTTTCTGCACGCCACTCCCACTGGTGGGCCGGCGCTGGCGGCACACTCAGAGGCAAACGCGAAACCCTTCTGCACGCCCAACCACGGGTGGGCCGGCCGTGTGCACATACTCCAGAGGCAAACGCAAACCTTTCTGCACGCCCCACCCACGGGTGGAGCCGGGCCGTCGGGCGGCACACCCAGAGGCAACCGTGAGGCTCTTCTGCACGCCCCACTCCACGGGTGGGCCGGGCTGTGGCGGCACAGTCAGAGTCAAAGCGCAGGCCCTTCTGCACGCCCCACCCACGGGTGGGCCGGCCGTGGCGGCACACTCAGAGGCAAAACGCCAAACCCTTCTGCACGCCCACCCACGGGTGGGCCGGCCGTGGGCGGGCACACCCAGAGGCAAACGCAGGCACTTCTGCACGCCACCCACGGGTAAGCTGGCCGGGTTGTGTCAACCCAGAAGAAACTGCAGGTCCTTCTGCACGCTCACCCACGGGTGGGCTGGCCGTGGCGGCACACCCAGAGGTAATCGCAGGCCCTTCTGCACTCCCACCCACGGGTGGGCCGGCCGTGGCGGCACACTTAATGGCACACGCAAACAGTTCTGCACGCCCACCTATGTGTAGGTTGGTCGTTGCGTCAACCCTGAGGAAACCGCAGGCCCTTCTGCACGCCCAGCCACTGGTAGGCCGGCTGTGACGGCACACTCAGAGGCAAACTCAAACAGTTCTGCACGCCCACCCACGGGTGGGCCGGCCGTGGCGGCACACTCAGAGGCAGACGCAAACCCTTCTGCACGCCCACCCACGGGTGGGCCGGCCGTGGCGGCACACCCAGAGGCAAACGCGAGGCCCTTCTGCACGCCCACCCACGGGTAAGCTGGTCGCTGGCGTCAACCCAGAAGAAACTGCAGGCCCTTCTGCACGTTCACCCACGGGTGGGCTGGCCGCGTGGCGACACACACAGAGGTAATCGCAGGCCCTTCTGCACTCCACCCACGGGTGGGCGGCCGTCAAGCGGCACACTCCAGAGGCAACCGCAGGGCCTTCTGCACACCCACTAACGGGTGGGCCGGCCGTGCGCACACCCAGGGGAAAATGCAGGCCCTACTGCACGCCCACTCCACGGGTGGGCCGGCCGTGGCGGCACACCCAGAGTCACACGAAACAGTTCTGCACGCTCCACCCACGGGTGGGCCGAGTTGTAAGCGGCACACCCAATGGCAAACGCAAACAGTTCTGCACGCCCACCCACGGAAAGCTGGTCGTTGCGTCAACACACAAGAAACTGCAGGCCCTTTCTGCACGCCCACCCACGGTGGGCTGGCCTTGGCGGCAGACCCAGAGGTAATTGCAGGCCCTTCTGCACTCCCACCCACGGGTGGGCCGGCCGTGGCTGCACACCCAGAGGCAACCGCAGGGCCTTCTGCACACCCACCCACGGGTGGGCCGACCATGGCGGCACACTCAGAGGCAAACGCAAACCCTTCTTCACGCCCACCCACGGGTGGGCCGGCCGTGGCGGCACACCCAGAGGCAACCGCAGGGCCTTCTGCACGCCCACCCAGGGGTGGGCCGGCCGTGAAGCACACCCAGAGGCACACGCAAAACAGTTCTGCACGCCTACCCACGGGTGGGTTGGTCGCTATGGCCAACCCAGAGGAAACCGCGGAGGCTCTTCTGCACGCCCACCCACGGGTAGGCTGGCCGTGGCAGCACACTCAGAGGCAAACGCGAAACCCTTCTGCACGCTCCCACCCACGGGTGGGCCGGCCGGCGGCACCCACAGAGGCACACGCAAACAGTTCTGCACGCCCAGCTGCGGGTGGGTTGGTCGTTGCGTCAACTTAGAAGAAACTGCAGGCCCTTCTGCACGCCCACCCACGGGTGGGCTGGCCGTGGCGGCACACCCAGAGGTAAACGCAGGCCCTTCTGCATGCCCACCCACGGGTAGTCTGGTCGTGGCTGCACACCCAGAGGCAACCGCAGGGCCTTCTGAACACCCACCAACGGGTGGGCTGGCCGCGGTCGGCACACTCCAGAGGCAAACGCAGAAACCGTTCTGCACGCCTCACTCACGGGGTGGAGTCGGCCCGTGGCGGCACACTAAGAGGCAAACGCAAACCCTTCTGCACGGCCACACCCACGGGTGGGCCGGCCGCAGCACACCCAGAGTCAAGCGCAGGCCCTTCTGCACGCCCACACCGCGGTTGGGCCCTACCATGGCGGCACAGCCGGGGGGATCGTCGGGCCCTTCTGCACGCCCACCCACGGGTGGGTCCGCCGCGGGCGGCACACCAAGAGCCACACGCAAACAGTTCTGCACGCCCACCCAGGGGTGGGCCGGCCGTGACGGCACACCCAGAGGCACACGCAAACAGTTCTGCACGCCCACCCACGGGTAAGCTGGTCGTTGCGTCAACCCAGAAGAAACTGCAGGCCCGTCTGCACGCCCACCCACGGGTGTGCTGGCCGTGGCTGCACACGCAGAGGCAACCGCAGGGCCTTCTGCACGCCCACCCACTGGTGGGCCGGCCGTGGCGGCACACCCAGAGGCAAACGCAGGCCCTTCTGCACGCCCACCCAGAGGTGGTCCGGCCGTGGCGGCACACCCAGAGCCACACGCAAACAGTTCTGCACGCACACCTACGGGTGGGTTGGTCGTTGCGTCAACCCAGAGTCAACCGCAGGCTTTTCTGCACGCCCACCCACGGGTAGGCCGGCCGTGGCGGCACACTCAGAGGCAAACGCAAACCCTTCTGCACGCCCAACCACGGGTGGGCCGGCCGTGGCGGCACACTCAGAGGCAAACGCAAACCCTTCTGCACGCCCACCCACGGGTGGGCCGGCCGTGGCGGCACACCCAGAGGCAACCGCAGGCCCTTCTGCACGCCCACCCACGGGTGGGCCGGCCGTGGCGGCACACCCAGAGGCACACGCAAACAGTTCTGCACGCCCACCCACGGGTGGGCCGGCCGTGGCGGCACAGTCAGAGGCACACGCAAACAGTTCTGCACGCCCACGCACGGGTGGGTCGGCCTTGGCGGCACACCCAGAGGCACACGCAAACAGTTCTGCACGCCCACCCACGGGAAAGCTGGTCGTTGCGTCAACCCAGAAGAAACTGCAGGCCCTTCTGCACGCCCACCCACGGATGGGCTGGCCGTGGCGGCACACCCAGAGGTAACCGCAGGCCTTTCTGCACTCCCACCCACGGGTAGGCCGGCCGTGGCTGCACACCCAGAGGCAACCGCAGGCCCTTCTGAACACCCACCAACGGGTGGGCCGGCCGTGGCGGCACACCCAGAGGCAATCGCAGGCCCTTTTGCACGCCCACCCACGGGTGGGCCCGCCGTGGCTGCACAACCAGGAGCAATCGCAGGCACTTCTGCACACCCACCCACGGTAGGCCGGCCGCTGGCGGCACACCCAGAGGCACACGCGAAACTGTTCTGCACGCCCACCCACGGGTGGGCCGGCAGCGGCACACCCAGAGAAACCGCAGGGGCCTTCTGCACGCCCACCCACTGGTGGGCGGCCGTCGGTGGCACACCCAGAGCCACACGCAAAACAGTTCTGCACGCCCACCCACGGGTGGGCCGACCGCAGCGGCACACCCAGAGGCAAAGCGCCAAACAGTTCTGCACGCCCACCTACGGGAGGGTTGGTCGCTGCGTCAACCCAGAGGGAATCCGCAGGCCTTTCTGCCCGCCCACCCAGAGGTGGGCGGCCGTCGGCGGCACACCCAGGGGGCAACCGCAGGGCCCTCCTGCACGCCCACCCACGGGTGAGCCGGCCGTGGCGCACACCCAGAGAGCAACCTCAGGCCCTTCTGCACAGCCCACACACGGGTGGGCGGCGCCGTAGCGGCACAGCCAGAGGCAACCGCAGGCCCTTCTGCACGCCCACCCACTGATGAGCCGGCCGTGGCAACACACTCAGAGGAAACCGCAGGCCCTTCTGCACGCCCAACCACGGGTGCGCCTGCCGTGGCGGCACACCCAAAGGCACAGGCAAATAGTTCTGCACGCCCCCCCCAACGGGATGAGCCGGCCGTTGCGTGCACCCAGAGGCAACCGCAGCGCCTTCTTCACGCCCACCCACTGGTGGGCCGGCCGTCTTGGCACACCCAGAGGCAACTGCAGGCCCTTCTTCACGCCCACCCACGGGTGGGCCGGCCGTGGCGGCACACCCAGAGGCACCGCGCAAACAATTCTGCACGCCCCACCTCACGGGTAAGCTGGTCGTTGCGTCAACCCAGAAGAAACTGCAGGCCCTTCTGCACGCCCACCCACGGCTGGGCTGGCCGTGGCGGCACACCCAGATGTACCGCGGGCCCTTCTGCACTCCACCCACGGGTGGGCCGGCCGTGGCTGCACACCCAGAGGCAATCGCGGGCCCTTTTGCACACCCACCAGCGGGTGGGCCGGCCGTGGCGGCACACCCAGGAGCAACCGCAGGCTCCCCTGCACGCCCACCCACGGGTGGGCTGGCCCGTGTACACACCAGAAGTAACCGCGAGGCCCTTCTGCACTGCCTAACCACGAGTAGGGCCGGCGTGGCTGCGCACCAGAGGCAAACGCAGGGCCTTCTGCACACCCACCCACGGGTGGGCCGCGTCGGCGGCACACCCAGAGGCAAACGCAGGCCTTTCTGCACGCCCACCCACAAGTGGGCCGCCGTGACCTCGCACAGCCAGAGGCAACCGAGGCTCTTCTGCCGCATCCACCTACGGTTGGGCGGCCGTCATGCGGCACATTCAGAGCTAGCACAAAACAGTTCTGCACGCCCCACCCACGGTTGGCCGGCCGTAGCGGCACACCCAGAGGCAACCTAGCAAGCCCTTCTGCACGCCCACCCACGTAGTGGGCCGGGCCCGTCGTGACGCACACTCAGAGCCACACGCAAACAGTTCTGCACGCCCACCTACAGGGTGGGCTGGTCGCTGCGTCAACCCAGAGGCAACCGCGAGGCCTTCTGCACGCCCCACCCACAGGGTGGGCCGCCGTGGCGACTCACTCAGGGCAACCGCAAACAGCTCTGCACGCCCACCTACAGGTGGGCTGGTCGTTGCGTCAACCCAGAGGCAACCGCAGGCCCTTCTGCACGCCCACCCACGGGTGGGCCGGCCGTAGCGGCACACCCAGAGGCTCACGCAAACAGTTCTGCACGCCCACCCACGGGAAAGCCGGCCGTTGCGTCAACCCAGAAGAGACTGCAGACCCTTCGGCACGCGCACCCACGGGTGGGCTGGCAGTGGCGGCACACCCAGAGGTAAACGCATGCCGTTCTGCATGCCCATTACGGGTAGGCCGGCCGTGGCTGCACACCCAGAGGCAACCGCAGGGCCTTCTGCACACCCACCAACGGGTGGGCCAGCCGTGGCGGCGCACTCAGAGGCAAACGCAAACCCTTCTTCACGCCCACCCACTGGTGGGTCGGCCGTGGCATCACACTCAGAGGCAAACGCAAACCCTTCTGCACGCCCACCCACGGGTGGGCCGGCCGTGGCAGCACACCCAGAGGCAACCGCAGGCCCTTCTGCACGCCCAACCACGGTTGGCCGGCCGTAGCGGCACACCCAGAGGCAACCGCAGGGCCTTCTGCACGCCCACCAACGGGTGGGCCGGCCGTGGCGGCACACCCAGAGGCACACGAAAACAGTTCTGCACGCCCTCCCATGGGTGGGCCGGCTGTGGCTGCACACCCAGGCGCAACTGCAGGCCCTTCTGCACGCCCACCCACGGGTGAGCCAGCCGTGGCTGCACACCAAGAGCCACATGCAAACAGTTCTGCACGCCCACCCACGGGTAAGCTGGTCGTTGCGTCAACCCAGAAGAAACTGCAGGCCCTTCTGCACGCCCACCCACGGGTGGGCTGGCCTTGGCGGCACACCCAGATGTACCCGCAGGCCCTTCTGCACTCCCACCCACGGGTAGGCCGGCCGTGGCTGCACACCCAGAGGCAACCGCAGGGCCTTCTGCACACCCTCCAACGGGTGGGCCGGCCGTGGCGGCACACCCAGGAGCAACCGCAGGCCCCACTGCACGCCCAGCCACGGGTGGGCCGGCCGTGGCGGCACACCCAGAGGCACACGCAAACAGTTCTGCACGCCCACCCATCGGGTTGGCCGCCGCGGGCGGCACAATCAGAGAGCACACGCAAACAGTTCTGCACGCCCACCCACGGGTAAGCTGGTCGCTAGGGCCAACCCAGAAGAAACTGCAGGCCCTTCTGCACGCCCACCCACGGGTGGGTTGGCCGGGGCGGCACACCCAGAAGTAACCGCGAGGCCCTTCTGCACGCCCCACCCACGAGTAGGCCGCCGTGGCTGCACACCCAGAGAGCAAACGCAGGGCCTTCTGCACACCCACCCACGGGTGGCCGGCCGCGGACGTCACACCCAGAGGCACACGCAAATAAGTTCTGCACGGCCACCCACGGGTGGGCCGGCCGTGGCGGCACACCCAGAGGCAACCGCGAAGCCCTTCTGCACGCCCACCCACGGGTGGGTTGGCCGTGGCGGCACACCCAGAGGCACACGCAGAAACAGTTCTGCACGCCCACCCACTGGTGTGCCGGCCTTGGCGGCACACCCAGAGGCACACGCGAAACAGTTCTGCACGCCCCACCCACGGGAAAGCTGGTCGCTACGTCAACCCAGAAGAAACTGCAGGCCCTTCTGCACGCCCACCCACGGGGGGCTGGCCGTATGCACACCCAGAGGTAACCGCGAGGCCTTTCTGCACTCCCACCCACGGGTAGGCCGGCCGTGGCTGCACACCCAGAGGCAAACGCAGGCCCTTCTGAACACCCACCAACGGGTGGGCCGGGCCCGTGGCTGCACAACCAGGAGCAAACGCGGGCCCTTCTGCACGCCCACCCACGGGTAGGCCGCCGCGGGCGGCACACCCAGAGGCACACGCGACACAGTTCTGCACGCCCACCGCAGGGTGGGTCGGCCGTGGCGGCACACCCAGAGGCAACCGCAGGGGGCCTTCTGCACGCCCACCCACGGGTGGGCCGCCGTGGGCGGCACACCCAGAGCCACACGCAAACAGTTCTGCACGCCACCCACAGGTGGGCCGCATCGCGGGCGGCACACCCAGAGGCAAAAGCAAACAGTTGTGTAATGCCCACCCACGGGAGGGTTGGTCGTTCACGTCAACCCAGAGGAAACCGCAGGCCCTTCTGCCCGCCCACACACAGGTGGGCCGGCCGTGGCGGCTCACCCACGGGCAACCGCAGGCCCTTCTGCACGCCCACCCACTGGTGAGCCGGCCGTGCCTGCACACCCAGAGGCAACCGCAAAGCCTTCTGCACACCCACCCACGGGTGGGCCGGCCGTGGCGGCACACCCAGGGGAAAATGCAGGCCCTACTGCACGCCCACCCACGGGTGGGCCGGCCGTGGCGGCACACCCAGAGGCACACGCAAACCCTTCTTCACGCCCACCCACGAATGGGCCGGCCGTGGCGGCACACTCAGAGGCAAACGCAAACCCTTCTGCACGCCCAGCCACGGGTGGGCCGGCCGTGGCGGCACACCCAGAAACAACCGCAGGCCCTTCTACACGCCCACACACGGGTGGGCTTACCGTGGCGGCACACCGCGGGGCAAACTCAGGCCCTTCTGCACGCCCACCCACGGGTGGGCGCCGGGCCGTGGCGCGCACCCAGAGGCACACCCAAACAGTTCTGCACGCCCACCCACGGGTGGGTATCGGCCGTCGCACACCCAGAGGCACACGCTAACAGTTCTGCACGCCCACCCACGGGTAAGCTGGTCGCTGCGTCAACCCAGAAGAAACTGCATGCCCTTCTGCACGCCCCACCCACGGCTGGGCTGGCCGTGGCGGCACACCCAGATGTACCCGCAGGCCCTTCTGCACTCCCACCCACGGGTAGGCCGGCCGTGGCTGCACACCAGAGGCAACCGCAGGGGCCTTCTGCACACCCACCAACGGGTGGGCCGCCGTGGCGGCACACCAGGAGCATCCGCAGGCCCCACTGCACGCCCAGCCACGCGGGTGGGCCGGCCGCGGCGGCACACCCAGAGCCACACGCGAAACAGTTCTGCACGCCCACCCATCGGGTTGGCCGGCCGTGGCGGCACAATCAGAGGCACACGCAAACAGTTCTGCAGCCCACCCACGGGTAAGCTGGTCGTTACGTCAACCCAGAAGAAACTGCAGGCCCTTCTACACGCCCACCCACGGGTGGGTTGGCCGTCGGCGGCACACCCAGAAGTAACCGCGAGGCCCTTCTGCACTCCCACCCACGAGTAGGCCGGCCGTGGCTGCACACCCAGAGGCAAACGCGCAGGGCCTTCTGCACACCCACTACTGGGTGGGCCGGCCGTGGCGGCACACCCAGAGGCAAACGCAGGCCTTTCTGCACGCCCACCCACAAGTGGGCCCGCCGTGGCGGCACAACCAGAGGCAACCGCAGGCCCTTCTGCACGCCCACCTACGGGTGGGCCGGCCGTGGCGCACATTCAGAGGCACACGCAAACAGTTCTGCACGCCCCACCCACGGTTGGCCGCGTCAGCGGCACACCCAGAGGCAACCGCGAGGGGCCTTCTGCACGCCCACCCACGAGGTGGGCGGCCGCGTGCGGGCACACCCAGAGCCACACGCAAACAGTTCTGCAGCCCACCTACAGGTGGGCTGGTCGTTACGCCCAACCCAGAGGCAACCGCAGGCCCTTCTGCACGCCCACCCACAGGTGGGCCGGCCGTGGCGGCTCACCCAGGGGCAACCGCAGGCCCTTCTACACGCCCACCCACGGGTGGGCCGGCCGTAGCGGCACACCCAGAGGCACACGCAAACAGTTCTGCACGCCCACCCACGGGAAAGCCGGCCGTTGCGTCAACCCAGAAGAGACTGCAGACCCTTCGGCACGCGCACCCACGGGTGGGCCGGCCGTGGCGGCACACCCAGAGGCACACGAAAACAGTTCTGCACGCCCTCCCATGGGTGAGCCAGCCGTGGCTGCACACCAAGAGCCACATGCAAACAGTTCTGCACGCCCACCCACGGGTAGTCCGCCTGTTGCTGCACACCAAGAGGCAACCGCAGGGGCCCTTCTGCACGCCCACCCATCGGTAGGCCGGCCGTGCGGCACACCCAGAGCGCGCGCGAGGCCCTTCTGCACGCCTCACCACGGGTGGGTCGGCCGTGACGTCACACCCAGAGGCACACGCAGACAGTTCTGCACGCCCACCCAGGTGTGGGCCGGCCGTCGGCGGCACACCCAGAGGCAACCGCGAGGCCCTTTCTGCACTTCACCCACGGGTGGGTTGACCGTCGGGCGGCACACCCAGAGGCACACGCAGACAGTTCTGCACGCCCACCTACAGGTGGGCTGGTCGCTCGCGCCAAACCAGAGGCAACCGCAGGCTCTTCTGCACGCCCACCCACAGGTGGGGTCGGCCGTCAGCGGCTCACCCAGGGGCAACCGCGAGGCTCTTCTGCACTCCCACCCATCGGGTGGGCCGGCCGTGAAGCGGCACACCCAGGGGCACAGGCAAATAGTTCTCCACGCCCACCCAGGGGTGAGCCGCCGCTGCGTGAAAACCCAGAGGCAACCGCAGACCCTTCTGAACGCCCATCCACGGGTTGGCTGGCCGTGGGCGGCACAACAAGGGCAAACGCAGGGCTCTTCTCCACGCCCACCCAGCGGGTGGGCCGGGCCGCGGGCTGCACACCCAGGGGCAACCGCAGGGCCCTTCTGCACGCCCCACCCACAGGTGAGCCGCTGTGGCTGCACACCCATAGCCACATGCAAACAGTTCTGCATCGCCGCACCCACGGGTAGGCCGCCATGGCTGCACACCCAGAGGCAACCGAGGGCCTTCTGCAC
>JAPFBE010000283.1:0-71997 GCA_034336665.1 Luscinia megarhynchos | reverse complement strand
AATGAGACTTTAAAATGGCCCAAAACCCCCCCAAAAAATGCAATAAATGGCCCAAAATCTCCAGGAATCTGTACAAAAACCATCTACAATCTGCCAAAATATCAAGGATCGATGGGATAGCATCAGGAAAAAATCCAGGGAAAAATCAGCCTAACAAATTGGCACTAAGAAACAAAAAATCCCCTCAAAATCCATATGAAAATGGCCAGAAATAGTCCTAAAATCGACACTGAAACAGCCCAAACCGGTCAAAATTCCAAGCATTATTGGGGAAAACATCAGGAAAAAATCCAGCATAAATTGAACCTCAGCAACCCAGGAAAATGCCTAAAAATTCCCACTAAGAAAGACAAAAATCCCCCAGAAATTGCACAAAGAATGGCCAGAAAAACTCCTAATACCTGGCCCAAAACCCAGGGAGTGACCTGGAATTTCTGAGGAAAAAACTGGAAAAATAACTGGGCAAACTTCCAAAGGAAATGAGACTTTAAATGGCCCAAAACCCCCCAAAAAATGCAAAAAATGGCCCAAAATCTCCTGGAATCTGTACAAAAACCATCTACAATCTGCCAAAATATCAAGGATCGATGGGATAGCATCAGGAAAAATCCAGGGAAAATCAGCCTAACAAATTGGCACTAAGAATCAAAAAATCCCCTCAAAATCCATATGAAAATGGCCAGAAATAGTCCTAAAATCGACACTGAAACAGCCCAAACCGGTCAAAATTCCAAGCATTATTGGGGAAAACATCAGGAAAAAAATCCAGCATAAAAGTGAACCTCAGCAACCCAGGAAAATGCCTAAAAATTCCCACTAAGAAAGACAGAAAATCCCCCAGAAATTGCACAAAGAATGGCCAGAAAAAACTCCTAATACCTGGCCCCAAAAACCCAGGGAGTGACCTGGAATTTCTGAGGAAAAAACTGGAAAAAATAACTGGGCAAACTTCCAAAGGAAATGAGACTTTAAAATGGCCCAAAAACCCCCCCAAAAAATGCAAAAAATGGCCCAAAATCTCCTGGAATCTGTACAAAAACCATCTACAATCTGCCAAAATATCAAGGATCGATGGGAAAGCATCAGGAAAAATCCAGGGAAAATCAGCCTAACAAATTGGCACTAAGAAACAAAAAATCCCCTCAAAATCCATATGAAAATGGCCAGAAATAGTCCTAAAATCGACACTGAAACAGCCCAAACCGGTCAAAATTCCAAGCATTATTGGGGAAAACATCAGGAAAAAATCCAGCATAAATTGAACCTCAGCAACCCAGGAAAATGCCTAAAAATTCCCACTAAGAAAGACAAAAATCCCCCAGAAATTGCACAAAGAATGGCCAGAAAAACTCCTAATACCTGGCCCAAAACCCAGGGAGTGACCTGGAATTTCTGAGGAAAGAACGGGAAAAATAACTGGGCAAACTTCCAAAGGAAATGAGACTTTAAATGGCCCAAAACCCCCCCAAAAAATGCAAAAAAATGGCCCAAAATCTCCTGGAATCTGTACAAAAACCATCTACAATCTGCCAAAACTACCAAGGATCGATGGGAAAGCATCAGGAAAAATCCAGGGAAAAATCAGCCTAACAAATTGGCACTAAGAAACGAAAAAATCCCCTCAAAATCCATATGAAAATGGCCAGAAATAGTCCTAAAATCGACACTGAAACAGCCCAAAACCGGGTCAAAATTCCAAGCATTATTGGGGGAAAACATCAGGAAAAAAATCCAGGAAAAAGTGAACCTTAGCAACCCAGGAAATGCCTAAAAATACCCACTAAGAAACACAGAAATCCCCCAGAAATTGCACAAAGAATGGCCAGAAAAACTCCTAATATCTGGCTCCCAAAACCCAGGGAGTGATCCCTGGAATTTCTGAGGAAAAAACTGGAAAAATAACTGGGCAAACTTCCAAAGGAAATGAGACTTTAAAATGGCCCAAAACCCCCCAAAAAGTGACAAAAATGGCCCAAAATCTCCTGGAATCTGTACTAAAAACCATCTACAATCTGCCAAAATACCAAGGATCGATGGGAAATAGCATCAGGAAAAATCCAGGGAAAAATCAGCCTAACAAATTGGCACTAAGAAACAAAAAATCCCCTCAAAATCCATATGAAAATGGCCAGAAATAGTCCTAAAATCGACACTGAAACAGCCCAAACCCGGTCAAAATTCCAAGCATTATTGGGGAAAACATCAGGAAAAAAATCCAGCATAAAATTGAACCTCAGCAACCCAGGAAAATGCCTAAAAATTCCCACTAAGAAAGACAGAAAATCCCCCAGAAATTGCACAAAGAATGGCCAGAAAAACTCCTAATACCTGGCCCCAAAAACCCAGTGAGTGACCTGGGAATTTCTGAGGAAAAAACTGGAAAATAACTGGGCAAACTTCCAAAGGAAATGAGACTTTAAAATGGCCCAAAACCCCCAGAAAATGGCAAAAATGGCCCAAAAATCTCCTGGAATCTGTACAAAAACCATCTATAATCTGCCAAAATATCAAGGATCGATGGGAAAGCATCAGGAAAAATCCAGGGAAAATCAGCCTAACAAATTGGCACTAAGAAACGAAAAAATCCCCTCAAAATCCATATGAAAATGGCCAGAAATAGTCCTAAAATCGACACTGAAACAGCCCAAAACCGGTCAAAAATTCCAAGCATTATTGGGGAAAACATCAGGAAAAAATCCAGCATAAAATTGAACCTCAGCAACCCAGGAAAATGCCTAAAAAATTCCCACTAAGAAACACAGAAAATCCCCCAGAAATTGCACAAAGAATGGCCAGAAAAAACTCCTAATATCTGCACCAAAAGCCCCCAAAGTGAGTGATCCCTGGGAATTTCTGAGGAAAAAACTGGAAAAATAACTGGGCAAACTTCCAAAGGAAATGAGACTTAAAATGGCCCAAAAACCCCCTAAAAATGCACAAAAAATGGCCCAAAATCTCCTGGAATCTGTACTAAAAACCATCTACAATCTGCCAAAACTACCAAGGATCTGATGGGAAAAAGCATCAGGAAAAAATCCAGGGAAAAATCAGCCTAACAAAATTGGCACTAAGAAACGAAAAAATCCCTCAAAATCCATATGAAAATGGCCAGAAATAGTCCTAAAATCGACACTGAAACAGCCCAAAACCGGTCAAAATTCCAAGCATTTTGCGGAAAACATCAGGAAAAAAAATCCAGGAAAAAGTGAACCTTAGCAACCCAGGAAAAATGCCTAAAAATTCCCACTAAGAAACACAGAAAATCCCCCAGAAATTGCACAAAGAATGGCCAGAAAAACTCCTAATATCTGGCCCCAAAACCCAGTGAGTGACCTGGAATTTCTGAGGAAAAAAACTGGAAAAAATAACTGGGCAAACTTCCAAAGGAAATGAGACTTTTAAAATGGCCCAAAAACCCCCCAAAAAATTTGCAAAAAATGGCCCAAAAATCTCCTGGAATCTGTACAAAAACCATCTACAATCTGCCAAAATACCAAGGATCGATGGGAAAGCATCAGGAAAAAATCCAGGGAAAATCAGCCTAACAAATTGGCACTAAGAAACGAAAAATCCCCTCAAAATCCATATGAAAATGGCCAGAAATAGTCCTAAAATCGACACTGAAACAGCCCAAACCGGTCAAAATTCCAAGCATTATTGGGGAAAACATCAGGAAAAAAATCCAGCATAAAATTGAACCTCAGCAACCCAGGAAAATGCCTAAAAATTCCCACTAAGAAACACAGAAAAATCCCCCAGAAATTGCACAAAGAATGGCCAGAAAACTCCTAATACCTGGCCCCAAAACCCAGTGAGTGACCTGGAATTTCTGAGGAAAAGAAACTGGGAAAAAATAACTGGGCAAAACTTCCAAAGGAAATGAGACTTTAAAATGGCCCAAAACCCCCCAAAAATGCACAAAAAATGGCCCAAAATCTCCTGGAATCTGTACAAAAACCATCTACAATCTGCCAAAATATCAAGGATCGATGGGAAAGCATCAGGAAAAAATCCAGGAAAATTCAGCCTAACAAATTGGCACTAAGAAACAAAAAATCCCCTCAAAATCCATATGAAAATGGCCAGAAATAGTCCTAAAATCGACACTGAAACAGCCCCAAACCGGTCAAAATTCCAAGCATTATTGGGGAAAACATCAGGAAAAAAATCCAGGATAAAAGTGAACCTCAGCAACCCAGGAAAATGCCTAAAAATTCCCACTAAGAAACACAGAAAATCCCCCAGAAATTGCACAAAGAATGGCCAGAAAAAACTCCTAATATCTGGCTCCCAAAAAAGCCAGTGAGTGATCCCTGGAATTTCTGAGGAAAAAACTGGAAAAAATAACTGGGCAAACTTCCAAAGGAAATGAGACTTTAAAATGGCCCAAAACCCCCCAAAAAATGGCAAAAAATGGCCCAAAATCTCCTGGAATCTGTACAAAAACCATCTACAATCTGCCAAAATATCAAGGATCGATGGGAAAGCATCAGGAAAAATCCAGGGAAAAATCAGCCTAACAAATTGGCACTAAGAAACGACAAAAAATCCCCTCAAAATCCATATGAAAATGGCCAGAAATAGTCCTAAAATCGACACTGAAACAGCCCAAAACCGGTCAAAATTCCAAGCATTATTGGGGAAAACATCAGGAAAAAAATCCAGCATAAATTGAACCTCAGCAACCCAGGAAAATGCCTAAAAATTCCCACTAAGAAACACAGAAATCCCCCAGAAATTGCACAAAGAATGGCCAGAAAACTCCTAATATCTGGCCCCAAAAACCCAGGGAGTGACCTGGAATTTCTGAGGAAAAAACTGGAAAAAATAACTGGGCAAACTTCCAAAGGAAATGAGACTTTAAAATGGCCCAAAAACCCCCCAAAAAAATGCAAAAAATGGCCCAAAAATCTCCTGGAATCTGTACAAAAACCATCTACAATCTGCCAAAACTATCAAGGATGATGGGAAAAGCATCAGGAAAAATCCAGGGAAAATCAGCCTAACAAATTGGCACTAAGAAACGAAAAAATCCCCTCAAAATCCATATGAAATGGCCAGAAATAGTCCTAAAATCGACACTGAAACAGCCCAAACCGGTCAAAATTCCAAGCATTATTGGGGGAAAACATCAGGAAAAAAATCCAGAATACATTGAACCTCAGCAACCCAGGAAAATGCCTAAAAATTCCCACTAAGAAACACAGAAATCCCCCAGAAATTGCACAAAGAATGGCCAGAAAAAACTCCTAATACCTGGCCCCAAAAACCCAGTGAGTGATCCTGGGAATTTCTGAGGAAAAAACTGGAAAAATAACTGGGCAAAACTTCCAAAGGAAATGAGACTTTAAAATGGCCCAAAACCCCCCAGAAATGCAAAAAATGGCCCAAAATCTCCGGGAATCTGTACTAAAAACCATCTACAATCTGCCAAAATATCAAGGATGCGATGGGATAGCATCAGGAAAAATCCAGGAAAATCAGCCTAACAAAATTGGCACTAAGAAACGAAAAAATCCCCTCAAAATCCATATGAAAATGGCCAGAAATAGTCCTAAAATCGACACTGAAACAGCCCAAACCGGGTCAAAATTCCAAGCATTATTGGGGAAAACATCAGGAAAAAATCCAGCATAAAATTGAACCTCAGCAACCCAGTAAAAATGCCTAAAAAATTCCCACTAAGAAACACAGAAAATCCCCCAGAAATTGCACAAAGAATGGCCAGAAAAAACTCCTAATACCTGGCTCCCAAAACCCAGTGGGAGTGATCCCTGGAATTTCTGAGGAAAAAACTGGAAAAAATAACTGGGCAAAACTTCCAAAGGAAATGAGACTTTAAAATGGCCCAAAACCCCCTGAAAATGCACAAAAAATGGCCCAAAATCTCCTGGAATCTGTACTAAAAACCATCTACAATCTGCCAAAATACCAAGGATCTGATGGGATAGCATCAGGAAAAATCCAGGGAAAAATCAGCCTAACAAATTGGCACTAAGAAACGAAAAAATCCCCTCAAAATCCATATGAAAATGGCCAGAAATAGTCCTAAAATCGACACTGAAACAGCCCAAACCGGTCAAAATTCCAAGCATTATTGGGGAAAACATCAGGAAAAAAATCCAGGAAAATTGAACCTCAGCAACCCAGGAAAAATGCCTAAAAATTCCCACTAAGAAACACAAAAATCCCCCAGAAATTGCACAAAGAATGGCCAGAAAAAACTCTAATACCTGGCCCCAAAACCCAGTGAGTGACCTGGGAATTTCTGAGGAAAGAAACGGGAAAATAACTGGGCAAACTTCCAAAGGAAATGAGACTTTAAAATGGCCCAAAACCCCCCAAAAATGCAAAAAATGGCCCAAAAATCTCCTGGAATCTGTACAAAAACCATCTACAATCTGCCAAAAATATCAAGGATGGAGTGGGAAAGCATCAGGAAAAAATCCAGGGAAAATCAGCCTAACAAAATTGGCACTAAGAATCCAAAAATCCCCTCAAAATCCATATGAAAATGGCCAGAAATAGTCCTAAAATCGACACTGAAACAGCCCAAACCCGGTCAAAATTCCAAGCATTATTGGGGAAAACATCAGGAAAAAAAATCCAGCATAAAATTGAACCTTAGCAACCCAGGAAAATGCCTAAAAATTCCCACTAAGAAACACAGAAATCCCCAGAAATTCCACCCATAATGGCCAGAAAAATCCTAACATCTGCACTAAAAAACCAAACATGGCCCCAAAATCCAGTGAGATTCCTGGAATTTCTGAGGAAAAAACTGGTGAAGAGAGTGGAAAAAATTATCCAGAGGACATGCAACTTAAAATGGCCCAAAAGCCAGGAAATGACACCAACAATGGCCCAAAGACTCCTGAAATCCATACTAAAACACCTAAACTCTGCCAAAACTCCAAGGACTGCTGGGAAAAGCATCAGGGAAAAATCCAGGAAAAAATTGAGCCTAACAAAACCAGAAAAGTCCCTGACAATTGGCACTAAGAAAGGAAAAAATCCCCTAAGAATCCAAAGGCAAAATGGGCCCAACATTGCCAAAAGTTGCACTGGAACACCCCAAAGCTAGCAAAATTGCAGGCATTATTCGGGAAAACATCTGGAAAAACCCAGGAAAAACTCTGCCTTTAAAACAGGAAAAATCCTTTCCAATTAGCACTGAGAAACACAAAAACCCCCCAAGAAATTGCACAAAGAATGGCCAGAAAAACTCCTAATATCTGGCCCAAAACCCAGGAGTGACCTGGGATTTCTAAGGAAAAAACTGGAAAATAACTGGGCAAACTTCCAAAGGAAATGAGACTTTAAAATGGCCCAAAACCCCCCAAAAATAGTGCAAAAAATGGCCCAAAAATCTCCTGGAATCTGTACAAAAACCATCTACAATCTGCCAAAATACCAAGGATCGATGGGAAAGCATCAGGAAAAAATCCAGGGAAAAATCAGCCTAACAAATTGGCACTAAGAATCAAAAAATCCCCTCAAAATCCATATGAAATGGCCAGAAATAGTCCTAAAATCGACACTGAAACAGCCCAAACCGGTCAAAATTCCAAGCATTATTGGGGAAAACATCAGGAAAAAATCCAGCATAAATTGAACCTCAGCAGCCCAGCAAAATGCCTAAAAAATTCCCACTAAGAAACACAGAAATCCCCCAGAAATTGCACAAAGAATGGCCAGAAAAAACTCCTAATACCTGGCTCCCAAAAAGCCAGGGAGTGACCCTGGAATTTCTGAGGAAAAGAACTGGGGAAAAAATAACTGGGCAAAACTTCCAAAGGAAATGAGACTTTAAATGGCCCAAAAACCCCGAAAATGACACAAAAAATGGCCCAAAATCTCCTGGAATCTGTACTAAAAACCATCTACAATCTGCCAAAACTATCAAGGATCGATGGGAAAGCATCAGGAAAAAATCCAGGGAAAATCAGCCTAACAAAATTGGCACTAAGAAACAAAAAAATCCCCTCAAAATCCATATGAAAATGGCCAGAAATAGTCCTAAAATCGACACTGAAACAGCCCAAACCGGTCAAAATTCCAAGCATTATTGGGGGAAAACATCAGGAAAAAAATCCAGGATAAAAGTGAACCTCAGCAACCCAGGAAAATGCCTAAAAATTCCCACTAAGAAAACACAAAAATCCCCAGAAATTGCACAAAGAATGGCCAGAAAAACTCCTAATATCTGGCCCCAAAAACCCAGGGAGTGACCTGGAATTTCTAAGGAAAAAACTGGGAAAAATAACTGGGCAAACTTCCAAAGGAAATGAGACTTTAAAATGGCCCCAAAACCCCAAAAATGCAAAAAATGGCCCCAAAAATCTCCTGGAATCTGTACAAAAACCATCTACAATCTGCCAAAACTATCAAGGATCGATGGGAAAGCATCAGGAAAAATCCAGGGAAAATCAGCCTAACAAATTGGCACTAAGAAACGAAAAAATCCCCTCAAAATCCATATGAAAATGGCCAGAAATAGTCCTAAAAATCGACACTGAAACAGCCCAAACCGGTCAAAATTCCAAGCATTATTGGGGAAAACATCAGGAAAAATCCAGCATAAAATTGAACCTCAGCAACCCAGGAAAATGCCTAAAAATTCCCACTAAGAAAGACAAAAATCCCCCAGAAATTGCACAAAGAATGGCCAGAAAAAACCCTAACATCTGCTAAAATACAAAACTGGCCCCAAAACCCAGGGAGTGACCTGGGAATTTCTGAGGAAAAACGGGAAAAATAACTGGGCAAACTTCCAAAGGAAATGAGACTTTAAAATGGCCCAAAACCCCCAAAAATGACACGAACAATGGCCCAAAAATCTCCTGGAATCTGTACAAAAACCATCTACAATCTGCCAAAACTACCAAGGATCTGCTGGGAAAGCATCAGGAAAAATCCAGGGAAAATCAGCCTAACAAATTGGCACTAAGAAACTCAAAAATCCCCTCAAAATCCATATGAAAATGGCCAGAAATAGTCCTAAAATCGACACTGAAACAGCCCAAACCGGTCAAAATTCCAAGCATTATTGGGGGAAAACATCAGGAAAAAAATCCAGCATAAATTGAACCTCAGCAACCCAGGAAAATGCCTAAAAATTCCCACTAAGAAAAGACAGAAATCCCCCAGAAATTCCACCCAGAATGGCCAGAAAAATCCTAACATCTGCACTAAAAAACCCAAACATGGCCCCAAAAATCCAGTGAGATTCCTGGAATTTCTGAGGAAAAAACTGGTGAAGAGAGTGGAAAAAAATATCCAGAGGACATGCAACTTTAAAATGGCCCAAAAAGCCAGGAAATGACACCAACAATGGCCCAAAGACTCCTGAAATCCATAGTAAAACACCTAAACTCTGCCAAAACTCCAAGGACTGCTGGGAAAAGCATCAGGAAAAAATCCAGGAAAAATTGAGCCTAACAAACCAGAAAAGTCCCTGACAATTGGCACTAAGAAAGGAAAAAATCCCCTAAGAATCCAAAGGCAAAATGGGCCCAACATTGCCAAAAGTTGCACTGGAACACCCAAAGCTAGCAAAATTGCAGGCATTATTGGGGAAAACATCTGGAAAAACCCAGGAAAAACTCTGCCTTTAAAACAGGAAAAATCCTTTCCAATTCGCACTGAGAAACACAGAAATCCCCCAGAAATTGCACAAAGAATGGCCAGAAAAACTCCTAATACCTGGCCCAAAACCCAGGGAGTGACCTGGGATTTCTAAGGAAAAAACTGGAAAAAATAACTGGGCAAACTTCCAAAGGAAATGAGACTTTAAATGGCCCAAAACCCCCCCAAAAAATGCAAAAAATGGCCCAAAATCTCCTGGAATCTGTACAAAAACCATCTACAATCTGCCCAAATATCAAGGATCGATGGGAAAACATCAGGAAAAATCCAGGGAAAATCAGCCTAACAAATTGGCACTAAGAAACAAAAAATCCCCTCAAAATCCATATGAAAATGGCCAGAAATAGTCCTAAAATCGACACTGAAACAGCCCAAACCGGTCAAAATTCCAAGCATTATTGGGGAAAACATCAGGAAAAAATCCAGCATAAATTGAACCTCAGCAACCCAGGAAAATGCCTAAAAATTCCCACTAAGAAAGACAAAAATCCCCCAGAAATTGCACAAAGAATGGCCAGAAAAACTCCTAATATCTGGCTCCCAAAAACCCCAGGTGAGTGATTCCTGGAATTTCTGAGGAAAACGGGAAAAATAACTGGGCAAACTTCCAAAGGAAATGAGACTTTAAATGGTCCCAAAAACCCCCCAAAAATGACACAAAATGGCCCAAAATCTCCTGGAATCTGTACAAAAACCATCTACAATCTGCCAAAATATCCAAGGATCGATGGGAAAGCATCAGGAAAAAATCCAGGGAAAAATCAGCCTAACAAATTGGCACTAAGAAACAAAAAATCCCCTCAAAATCCATATGAAAATGGCCAGAAATAGTCCTAAAATCGACACTGAAACAGCCCAAACCGGTCAAAATTCCAAGCATTATTGGGGAAAACATCAGGAAAAAATCCAGCATAAATTGAACCTCAGCAACCCAGGAAAATGCCTAAAAATTCCCACTAAGAAAGACAGAAATCCCCCAGAAATTCCACCCAGAATGGCCAGAAAAATCCTAACATCTGCACTAAAAAACCAAACATGGCCCCAAAATCCAGTGAGATTCCTGGAATTTCTGACGAAAAAACTGGTGAAGAGAGTGGAAAAAATATCCAGAGCACATGCAATTTAAAATGGCCCAAACAGCCAGGAAATGACACCAACAATGGCCCAAGGACTCCTGAAATCCATAGTAAAACACCTAAACTCTGCCAAAACTCCAAGGACTGCTGGGAAAAGCATCGGGAAAAATCCAGGAAAAATTGAGCCTAACAAACCAGAAAAGTCCCTGACAATTGGCACTAAGAAAGGAAAAATCCCCTAAGAATCAAAGGCAAAATGGGCCCAACATTGCCAAAAGTTGCACTGGAACACCCCAAAGCTAGCAAAATTGCAGGCATTATTGGGGAAAACATCTGGAAAAACCCAGGAAAAACTCTGCCTTTAAAACAGGAAAAATCCTTTCCAATTCGCACTGAGAAACACAGAAATCCCCCAGAAATTGCACAAAGAATGGCCAGAAAAACTCCTAATACCTGGCCCAAAACCCAGGGAGTGACCTGGAATTTCTAAGGAAAAAACTGGAAAAAATAACTGGGCAAACTTCCAAAGGAAATGAGACTTTAAATGGCCCAAAACCCCCCAAAAATGTGCAAAAATGGCCCAAAAATCTCCTGGAATCTGTACAAAAACCATCTACAATCTGCCAAAATATCAAGGATCGATGGGAAAACATCAGGAAAAATCCAGGGAAAATCAGCCTAACAAATTGGCACTAAGAAACAAAAAATCCCCTCAAAATCCATATGAAAATGGCCAGAAATAGTCCTAAAATCGACACTGAAACAGCCCAAACCGGTCAAAATTCCAAGCATTATTGGGGAAAACATCAGGAAAAAATCCAGCATAAATTGAACCTCAGCAACCCAGGAAAATGCCTAAAAATTCCCACTAAGAAAACACAAAAATCCCCCAGAAATTGCACAAAGAATGGCCAGAAAAACTCCTAATACCTGGCCCCAAAACCCAGGGAGTGATCCCTGGAATTTCTGAGGAAAAACTGGGAAAAATAACTGGGCAAACTTCCAAAGGAAATGAGACTTTAAAATGGCCCAAAAACCCCCTAAAAAATGCAAAAAGGCCCAAAATCTCCTGGAATCTGTACAAAAACCATCTACAATCTGCCAAAATATCAAGGATCGATGGGATAAAGCATCAGGAAAAATCCAGGAAAATCAGCCTAACAAAATTGGCACTAAGAAACAAAAAATCCCCTCAAAATCCATATGAAAATGGCCAGAAATAGTCCTAAAATCGACACTGAAACAGCCCAAACCGGTCAAAATTCCAAGCATTATTGGGGAAAACATCAGGAAAAAATCCAGCATAAATTGAACCTCAGCAACCCAGGAAAATGCCTAAAAATTCCCACTAAAGAAAACACAGAAATCCCCCAGAAATTGCACAAAGAATGGCCAGAAAAACTCCTAATATCTGGCTCCCCAAAAGCCCCAGGGAGTGATCCTGGGAATTTCTGAGGAAAAAACTGGGAAAAATAACTGGGCAAAACTTCCAAAGGAAATGAGACTTTAAATGGCCCAAAACCCCCAAAAATGCAAAAAATGGCCCAAAAATCTCCTGGAATCTGTACAAAACCATCTACAATCTGCCAAACTATCAAGGATCGATGGGATAGCATCAGGAAAAAATCCAGGGAAAATCAGCCTAACAAATTGGCACTAAGAAACAAAAAATCCCCTCAAAAATCCATATGAAAATGGCCAGAAATAGTCCTAAAATCGACACTGAAACAGCCCCAAACCCCGGTCAAAATTCCAAGCATTATTGGGGAAAACATCAGGAAAAAATCCAGCATAAATTGAACCTCAGCAACCCAGGAAAATGCCTAAAAATTCCCACTAAGAAAGACAAAAATCCCCCAGAAATTGCACAAAGAATGGCCAGAAAAACTCCTAATACCTGGCCCCAAAACCCAGGGAGTGACCCTGGGAATTTCTGAGGAAAAAACTGGAAAAATAACTGGGCAAACTTCCAAAGGAAATGAGACTTTAAAATGGCCCAAAAACCCCCAAAATGCACAAAAAATGGCCCAAAAATCTCCTGGAATCTGTACAAAAACCATCTACAATCTGCCAAACTATCAAGGATCTGATGGGAAATAGCATCAGGAAAATCCAGGGAAAAATCAGCCTAACAAAATTGGCACTAAGAATCAAAAATCCCCTCAAAATCCATATGAAAATGGCCAGAAATAGTCCTAAAATCGACACTGAAACAGCCCCAAACCGGTCAAAATTCCAAGCATTATTGGGGAAAACATCAGGAAAAAATCCAGCATAAATTGAACCTCAGCAACCCAGGAAAATGCCTAAAAATTCCCACTAAGAAACACAGAAATCCCCCAGAAATTCCGCACCAGAATGGCCAGAAAAAACTCCTAACATCTGCACTAAAAAACCAAACATGGCCCCAAAAATCCAGTGAGATTCCTGGAATTTCTGAGGAAAAAACTGGTGAAAATGAGTGGAAAAATATCCAGAGGAAATGCAGACTTAAAATGGCCCAAAACAGCCTGGAAATGACACCAACAATGGCCCAAAGACTCCTGAAATCCATAATAAAACACCTAAACTCTGCCAAAACTCCAAGGACTGCTGGGAAAAGCATCAGGAAAAAATCCAGGAAAAATTGAGCCTAACAAACCAGAAAAGTCCCTGACAATTGGCACTAAGAAAGGAAAAAATCCCCTAAGAATCCATAGGGAAAAATGGGCCAGAAATAGTCCTAAAAAGTTGACACTGGAAACAGCCCCAAAGCTAGTCAAAATTGCAGGCATTATTGGGGAAAACATCTGGAAAAAACCCAGGAAAAACTCTGAACCTTTAAAACCCAGGAAAAATGCCTACAAAATTCGCACTAAGAAACACAGAAAATCCCCAGAAATTGCACAAAGAATGGCCAGAAAAACTCCTAATACCTGGCCCCAAAAACCCCAGGGAGTGACCTGGGAATTTCTAAGGAAAAAACTGGAAAAAATAATGGGCAAACTTCCAAAGGAAATGAGACTTAAAATGGCCCAAAACCCCAAAAATGCACAAAAAATGGCCCAAAAATCTCCTGGAATCTGTACAAAAACCATCTACAATCTGCCAAAATATCAAGGATCGATGGGAAAGCATCAGGAAAAATCCAGGGAAAATCAGCCTAACAAATTGGCACTAAGAAACGAAAAATCCCCTCAAAATCCATATGAAAATGGCCAGAAATAGTCCTAAAATCGACACTGAAACAGCCCAAACCGGTCAAAATTCCAAGCATTATTGGGGAAAACATCAGGAAAAAATCCAGCAAAAATTGAACCTCAGCAACCCAGGAAAATGCCTAAAAATTCCCACTAAGAAACACAGAAATCCCCCAGAAATTGCACAAAGAATGGCCAGAAAAACTCCTAATACCTGGCCCCAAAAAGCCCCAAAGTGAGTGATCCCTGGGAATTTCTGAGGAAAAACGGGAAAAATAACTGGGCAAAACTTCCAAAGGAAATGAGACTTTAAATGGCCCAAAACCCCCCAAAAAATGCCAAAAATGGCCCAAAATCTCCAGGAATCTGTACAAAACCATCTACAATCTGCCAAACTATCAAGGATCGATGGGAAAGCATCAGGAAAAATCCAGGAAAATCAGCCTAACAAAATTGGCACTAAGAAACGAAAAAAATCCCCTCAAAATCCATATGAAAATGGCCAGAAATAGTCCTAAAATCGACACTGAAACAGCCCAAACCGGTCAAAATTCCAAGCATTTTGGGGAAAACATCAGGAAAAAATCCAGCATAAATTGAACCTCAGCAACCCAGGAAAATGCCTAAAAATTCCCACTAAGAAACACAGAAATCCCCCAGAAATTGCACAGAATGGCCAGAAAAATCCTAACATCTGCACTAAAAAACCAAACATGGCCCAAAATCCAGTGAGATTCCTGGAATTTTCTGAGGAAAAAACTGGTGAAGAGAGTGGACAAAAAATATCCAGAGGAAATGTGACTTAAAATGGTCCAAAAAACCAGGAAATGACACGAAACAATGGCCCAAAAGACTCCTGAAATCCATACTAAAACACCTAAACTCTGCCAAAACTCCAAGGACTGCTGGGAAAAGCATCAGGAAAAATCCAGGAAAAATTGAGCCTAACAAACCAGAAAAGTCCCTGACAATTGGCACTAAGAAAGGAAAAATCCCCTAAGAATCAAAGGCAAAATGGGCCCAACATTGCCAAAAGTTGCACTGGAACACCCCAAAGCTAGCAAAATTGCAGGCATTATTGGGGAAAACATCTGGAAAAACCCAGGAAAAACTCTGCCTTTAAAACAGGAAAAATCCTTTCCAATTCGCACTGAGAAACACAGAAATCCCCCAGAAATTGCACAAAGAATGGCCAGAAAAACTCCTAATACCTGGCCCAAAACCCAGGGAGTGACCTGGGATTTCTAAGGAAAAAACTGGAAAAAATAACTGGGCAAACTTCCAAAGGAAATGAGACTTTAAATGGCCCAAAACCCCCCCAAAAAATGCAAAAAATGGCCCAAAATCTCCTGGAATCTGTACAAAAACCATCTACAATCTGCCCAAATATCAAGGATCGATGGGAAAACATCAGGAAAAATCCAGGGAAAATCAGCCTAACAAATTGGCACTAAGAAACAAAAAATCCCCTCAAAATCCATATGAAAATGGCCAGAAATAGTCCTAAAATCGACACTGAAACAGCCCAAACCGGTCAAAATTCCAAGCATTATTGGGGGAAAACATCAGGAAAAAATCCAGCATAAAATTGAACCTCAGCAACCCAGGAAATGCCTAAAATTCCCACTAAGAAACACAAAAATCCCCCAGAAATTGCACCAAAGAATGGCCAGAAAAAACTCCCTAACATCTGCTAAAAACCCAAAAATGGCCCCAAAAACCCAGTGAGTGTCCTGGAATTTCTGAGGAAAAACTGGAGAAAAATAACTGGGCAAACTTCCAGAAGGAAATGAGACTTTAAAATGGCCCAAAACCCCCAAAATGCAGAACAATGGCCCAAAATCTCCTGGAATCTGTACAAAAACCATCTACAATCTGCCAAAACTATCAAGGATCGATGGGAAAAGCATCAGGAAAAATCCAGGAAAAATTGAGCCTAACAAATTGGCACTAAGAAACAAAAATCCCCTCAAAATCCATATGAAAATGGCCAGAAATAGTCCTAAAATCGACACTGAAACAGCCCAAACCGGTCAAAATTCCAAGCATTATTGGGGGAAAACATCAGGAAAAAAATCCAGCATAAATTGAACCTCAGCAACCCAGCAAAATGCCTAAAAATTCCCACTAAGAAACACAGAAATCCCCCAGAAATTGCACCCAGAATGGCCAGAAAAAATCCTAACATCTGCACTAAAAACCAAACATGGCCCCAAAAATCCAGTGAGATTCCTGGAATTTCTGGCGAAAAAACTGGTGAAGAGTGGAAAAAATATCCAGAGGACATGCAACTTAAAATGGTCCAAAAGCCTGGAAATGACACGAACAATGGCCCAAAGACTCCTGAAATCCATACTAAAACACCTAAACTCTGCCAAAACTCCAAGGACTGCTGGGAAAAGCATCAGGAAAAATCCAGGAAAAATTGAGCCTAACAAACCAGAAAAGTCCCTGACAATTGGCACTAAGAAAGGAAAAATCCCCTAAAGAATCCAAAGGAAAATGGGCCCAACATTGCCAAAAGTTGCACTGGAACACCCCAAAGCTAGCAAAATTGCAGGCATTATTGGGGAAAACATCTGGAAAAACCCAGGAAAAACTCTGCCTTTAAAAACAGGAAAAATCCTTTCCAATTCGCACTGAGAAACACAGAAATCCCCCAGAAATTGCACAAAGAATGGCCAGAAAAACTCCTAATACCTGGCCCAAAACCAGGAGTGACCTGGGATTTCTAAGGAAAAACTGGAAAAATAACAGGGCAAACTTCCAAAGGAAATGAGACTTTAAATGGCCCAAAACCCCCCAAAAATGCAAAAATGGCCCAAAAATCTCCTGGAATCTGTACAAAAACCATCTACAATCTGCCAAAATACCAAGGATCGATGGGAAAGCATCAGGAAAAATCCAGGGAAAATCAGCCTAACAAATTGGCACTAAGAAACGAAAAAATCCCCTCAAAATCCATATGAAAATGGCCAGAAATAGTCCTAAAATCGACACTGAAACAGCCCCAAACCCGGTCAAAATTCCAAGCATTATTGGGGGAAAACATCAGGAAAAAAATCCAGGAAAGAATTGAACCTTAGCAACCCAGGAAAATGCCTAAAAATTCCCACTAAGAAACACAGAAAATCCCCCAGAAATTGCACAAAGAATGGCCAGAAAAAACTCTTAATACTAAAACATGGCCCCAAAAACCCAGTGAGATTCCTGGAATTTCTGAGGAAAAAACTGGAAAAAATAACTGGGCAAAACTATCCAAAGGAAATGAGACTTAAAATGGCCCAAAACCCCCGAAAATGACACAAACAATGGCCCAAAATCTCCTGGAAATCTGTACTAAAAACCATCTACAATCTGCCAAAACTATCAAGGATCGTTGGGAAAGCATCAGGAAAAATCCAGGGAAAAATCAGCCTAACAAAATTGGCACTAAGAAACAAAAATCCCCTCAAAATCCATATGAAAATGGCCAGAAATAGTCCTAAAATCGACACTGAAACAGCCCAAACCGGGTCAAAATTCCAAGCATTATTGGGGAAAACATCAGGAAAAATCCAGGAAAAGTGAACCTTAGCAACCCAGGAAAATGCCTAAAAATTCCCACAAAGAAACAAAAATCCCCCAGAAATTGCACAAAGAATGGCCAGAAAAACTCCTAATACCTGGCCCCAAAACCCAGGGAGTGACCTGGGATTTCTGAGGAAAAAACTGGAAAAATAACTGGGGCAAACTTCCAAAGGAAATGAGACTTTAAAATGGCCCAAAACCCCCAAAAAATGGTACAAAATGGCCCAAAAATCTCCTGGAATCTGTACAAAAACCATCTACAATCTGCCAAAATACCAAGGATCGATGGGAAAGCATCAGGAAAAATCCAGGGAAAATCAGCCTAACAAATTGGCACTAAGAAACGAAAAATCCCCTCAAAATCCATATGAAAATGGCCAGAAATAGTCCTAAAATCGACACTGAAACAGCCCAAACCGGTCAAAATTCCAAGCATTTTTGGGGAAAACATCAGGAAAAAATCCAGCATAAATTGAACCTCAGCAACCCAGGAAAATGCCTAAAAATTCCCACTAAGAAAGACAAAAATCCCCCAGAAATTGCACCAATAATGGCCAGAAAAATCCTAACATCTGCACTAAAAAACCAAACATGGCCCCAAAATCCAGTGAGATTCCTGGAATTTTTTCACGAAAAAACTGGTGAAGAGAGTGGAAAAAATATCCAGAGCACATGCAACTTAAAATGGCCCAAAAAGCCAGGAAATGACATCAACAATTGCCCAAAAACTCCTGAAATCCATACTAAAACACCTAAACTCTGCCAAAACTCCAAGGATTGCTGGGAAAAGCATCAGGAAAAATCCAGGAAAAATTGAGCCTAACAAACCAGAAAAGTCCCTGACAATTGGCACTAAGAAAGGAAAAATCCCCTAAGAATCAAAGGCAAAATGGGCCCAACATTGCCAAAAGTTGCACTGGAACACCCCAAAGCTAGCAAAATTGCAGGCATTATTGGGGAAAACATCTGGAAAAACCCAGGAAAAACTCTGCCTTTAAAACACAGGAAAAATCCTTTCCAATTCGCACTGAGAAACACAAAAATCCCCAGAAATTGCACAAAGAATGGCCAGAAAAACTCCTAATATCTGGCCCAAAACCCAGGAGTGACCTGGGGATTTCTAAGGAAAAACTGGAAAAATAACAGGGCAAAACTTCCAAAGGAAATGAGACTTTAAAATGGCCCAAAATCCCCAAAATGCAAAAAATGGCCCAAAATCTCCTGGAATCATGTACAAAACCATCTACAATCTGCCCAAAATACTCAAGGATCGATGGGAAAGCATCAGGAAAAATCCAGGAAAATCAGCCTAACAAAATTGGCACTAAGAAACGAAAAAATCCCCTCAAAATCCATATGAAAATGGCCAGAAATAGTCCTAAAATCGACACTGAAACAGCCCAAACCCGGTCAAAATTCCAAGCATTATTGGGGAAAACATCAGGAAAACAAATCCAGGAAAATTGAACCTTAGCAACCCAGGAAATGCCTAAAAATTCCCACTAAGAAACACAGAAATCCCCAGAAATTGCACAAAGAATGGCCAGAAAAACTCCTAACATCTGCGCTAAAAACAAACATGGCCCCAAAACCCAGTGAGATTCCTGGGAATTTCTGAGGAAAAAACTGGAGAAAAATGAGCTGGGCAAACTATCCAGAGGAAATGAGACTTTAAATGGCCCAAAACGCCCCTGGAAAATGACACAAACAATGGCCCAAAGAACTCCTGGAATCCATACTAAAAACCATCTACAATCTGCCAAAATATCCAAGGACTGCTGGGGAAAAGCATCAGGAAAAATCCAGGAAAATCAGCCTAAAATTGGCACTAAGAAACGAAAAATCCCTCAAAATCCATATGAAAATGGCCGAAATAGTCCTAAAATCGACACTGAAACAGCCCCAAACCCGGTCAAAATTCCAAGCATTATTGGGGAAAACATCAGGAAAAATCCAGGAAAGTGAACCTTAGCAACCCCAGGAAAAATGCCTAAAAATTCCCACGAAGAAACACAAAAATCCCCCAGAAATTGCACCAAAAGAATGGCCAGAAAAACTCCTAATATCTGGCCCCAAAACCCAGTGAGTGACCTGGGATTTCTGAGGAAAAAACTGGAAAAATAACAGGGCAAACTTCCAAAGGAAATGAGACTTAAATGGCCCAAAACCCCCCAAAAAATGTGCAAAAATGGCCCCAAAATCTCCTGGAATCTGTACAAAAACCATCTACAATCTGCCAAAATACCAAGGATCGATGGGAAAGCATCAGGAAAAATCCAGGGAAAATCAGCCTAACAAATTGGCACTAAGAAACGAAAAATCCCCTCAAAATCCATATGAAAATGGCCAGAAATAGTCCTAAAATCAACACTGAAACAGCCCAAACCGGTCAAAATTCCAAGCATTATTGGGGAAAACATCAGGAAAAACTCCAGCATAAATTGAACCATAGCAACCCAGGAAAACACCTAATAATTCCCACTAAGAAAAATAGAAATCCCCAAAAATTGCACCATAATGGCCAGAAAAAGTCCTAACATCCGCACTAAAAAACAAAACATGGCCCAAAAATCCAGTGAGATTCCTGGAATTTCTGAGAAAAAACTGGTGAAGTGAGTGGACAAAATATCCAGAGGAAATGTGACTTAAAATGGCCCAAAAAGCCTGGAAATGACACGAACAATGGCCCAAAGACTCCTGAAATCCATACTAAAACACCTAAACTCTGCCAAAACTCCAAGGACTGCTGGGAAAAGCATCAGGAAAAATCCAGGAAAAATTGAGCCTAACAAACCAGAAAAGTCCCTGACAATTGGCACTAAGAAAGGAAAAATCCCCTAAGAATCAAAGGGAAAATGGGCCCAACATTGCCAAAAGTTGCACTGGAACACCCCAAAGCTAGCAAAATTCCAGGCATTATTGGGGAAAACATCTGGAAAAACCCAGGAAAAACTCTGCCTTTAAAAACAGGAAAAATCCTTTCCAATTCGCACTGAGAAACACAAAAATCCCCAAGAAATTGCACAAAGAATGGCCAGAAAAAGTCCTAATATCTGGCCCAAAAGCCAGTGAGTGTCCTGGGATTTCTAAGGAAAAAACTGGAAAAATAACAGGGCAAACTTCCAAAGGAAATGAGACTTAAAATGGCCCAAAACCCCCTAAAAATGCAAAAAATGGCCCAAAAATCTCCTGGAATCTGTACAAAAACCATCTACAATCTGCCAAAATACCAAGGATCGATGGGAAAGCATCAGGAAAAATCCAGGGAAAATCAGCCTAACAAATTGGCACTAAGAAACGAAAATCCCCTCAAAATCCATATGAAAATGGCCAGAAATAGTCCTAAAATCGACACTGAAACAGCCCCAAACCGGTCAAAAATTCCAAGCATTATTGGGGAAAACATCAGGAAAAAATCCAGCATAAATTGAACCTCAGCAGCCCAGGAAAATGCCTAAAAATTCCCACTAAGAAACACAGAAATCCCCCAGAAATTGCACCAAAGAATGGCCAGAAAAAACTCCTAATATCTGGGCCCCAAAACCCAGTGAGTGATTCCTGGGGAATTTCTGAGGAAAAAGCGGAAAAATAACTGGGCAAAACTTCCAAAGGAAATGAGACTTAAAATGGCCCAAAAACACAAAAATGGCCCAAAAATCTCCTGGAATCTGTACAAAACCATCTACAATCTGCCAAAATACCGAGGACTGCTGGGAAAGCATCAGGAAAAATCCAGGGAAAATCAGCCTAACAAATTGGCACTAAGAAACGAAAAATCCCCTCAAAATCCATATGAAAATGGCCAGAAATAGTCCTAAAATCGACACTGAAACAGCCCAAACCGGTCAAAATTCCAAGCATTATTGGGGAAAACATCAGGAAAAAATCCAGCATAAATTGAACCTTAGCAACCCAGGAAAATGCCTAAAAATTCCCACTAAGAAACAAAGAAATCCCCCAGAAATTGCACCAAAAATCACCAGAAAAAGTCCTAACATCTGCACTTAAAAACCAAACATGGCCCCAAAATCCAGTGAGATTCCTGGAATTTCTGAGGAAAAAACTGGTGAAGAGAGTGGACAAAATATCCAGAGGAAATGTGACTTAAAATGGTCCAAAAACCAGGAAATGACACGAACAATGGCCCAAAGACTCCTGAAATCCATACTAAAACACCTAATCTCGGCCAAAATTACAAGGACTGCTGGGAAAAGCATCAGGAAAAATCCAGGAAAAATTGAGCCTAACAAACCAGAAAAGTCCCTGACAATTGGCACTAAGAAAGGAAAAATCCCTAAGAATCAAAGGCAAAATGGGCCCAACATTGCCAAAAGTTGCACTGGAACACCCCAAAGCTAGCAAAATTGCAGGCATTATTGGGGAAAACATCTGGAAAACCCAGGAAAAACTCTGCCTTAAAAACAGGAAAAATCCTTTCCAATTCGCACTGAGAAACACAAAAATCCACAAGAAATTGCACAAAGAATGGCCAGAAAAAGTCCTAATATCTGCCCCAAAAGCCAGTGAGTGACCTGGGATTTCTAAGGAAAAATCTGGAAAAATAACAGGGCAAACTTCCAAAGGAAATGAGACTTAAAATGGCCCAAAACCCCCTAAAATGGCCCAAAAAATGGCCCAAAAACTCCAGGAATCTGTACAAAAACCATCGACAATCTGCCAAAAATACCAAGGATCGATGGGAAAGCATCAGGAAAAATCCAGGGAAAATCAGCCTAACAAATTGGCACTAAGAAACGAAAAATCCCCTCAAAATCCATATGAAAATGGCCTGAAATAGTCCTAAAATCGACACTGAAACAGCCCAAACCCATCAAAATTCCAAGCATTACTGGGGAAGACACCAGGAAAAAATCCAGCATAAATTGAACCTTATCTACCCAGGAAATGCCTAAAAATTCCCACTAAGAAACATAGAAATCCCCCAGAAATTGCACCAAAAATCGCCAGAAAAAGTCCTAACATCTGCACTTAAAAACCAAACATGGCCCCAAAATCCAGTGAGATTCCTGGAATTTCTGAGGAAAAAACTGGTGAAGAGAGTGGACAAAAGATCCAGAGGAAATGTGACTTAAAATGGTCCAAAAAACCAGGAAATGACACGAAGAATGGCCCAAAGACTCCTGAAATCCATACTAAAACACCTAATCTCGGCCAAAATTACAAGGACTGCTGGGAAAAGCATCAGGAAAAATCCAGGAAAAATTGAGCCTAACAAACCAGAAAAGTCCCTGACAATTGGCACTAAGAAAGGAAAAAATCCCCTAAGAATCATAAGGGAAAATGGGCCCAGAATAGTCCTAAAAGTCGACACTGGAAACACCCCAAAGCTAGCAAAATTGCAGGCATTATTGGGGAAAACATCTGGAAAAAATCCAGGAAAACTCTGCCTTAGCAAAACAGGAAAAATGCCTAAACAATTCACACTGAGAAACACAGAAATCCACAAGAAATTGCACAAAGAATGGCCAGAAAAAGTCCTAATATCTGGCCCAAAACCCAGTGAGTGACCTGGCATTTCTAAGGAAAAAACTGGAAAAATAACTGGGCAATCTTCCAAAGGAAATGAGACTTAAAATGGCCCAAAACCCCATAATATGGCGCAAAAAAATGGCCCAAAAATTCCTGGAATTTGAACAAAAACCATTGTCAATCTGCCAAAATACCGAGGACTGCTGGGAAAAGCATCAGGAAAAATCCAGGGAAAATCAGCCTAACAAATTGGCACTAAGAAACAAAAATCTCCTCAAAATCCATATGAAAATGGCCAGAAATAGCCCTAAAATCGACACTGAAACAGCCCAAACCCATCAAAATTCCAAGCATTATTGGGGAAAACACCAGGAAAAAATCCAGCATAAATTGAACCTTAACAACCAAGGAAAATGCCTAAAAATTCCCACTAAAAAACACAGAAATCCCCCAGAAATTGCACCCAAAATGGCCAGAAAAAGTCCTAACATCTGCACTAAAAAACCAAACATGGCCCCAAAATCCAGTGAGATTCCTGGAATTTCTGAGGAAAAAACTGGTGAAGTGAGCGGAAAAAATATCCAGAGGAAATGTGACTTAAAATGGTCCAAAAAGCCTGGAAATGACACGAACAATGGCCCAAAGACTCCTGAAATCCATACTAAAACACCTAAACTCTGCCAAAACTCCAAGGACTGCTGGGAAAAGCATCAGGAAAAATCCAGGAAAAATTGAGCCTAACAAACCAGAAAAGTCCCTGACAATTGGCACTAAGAAAGGAAAAATCCCCTAAGAATCAAAGGCAAAATGGGCCAAACATTGCCAAAAGTTGCACTGGAACATCCCAAAGCTAGCAAAATTCCAGGCATTATTGGGGAAAACATCTGGAAAAAGCCAGGAAAACTCTGCCTTAAAAACAGGAAACATCCTTTACAATTCGCACTGAGAAACACAGAAACCCCCCAGAAATTGCACCAAAAATGGCCAGAAAAACTCCTAATATCTGCCCCAAAACCCAGTGAGTGACCTGGGATTTCTAAGGAAAAACTGGAAAAATAACAGGGCAAACTTCCAAAGGAAATGAGACTTAAAATGGCCCAAAACCCCCTAAAATGCAAAATGGCCCAAAAATTCCTGAATCTGTACAAAAACCATCTACAATCTGCCAAAATACCGAGGACTGCTGGGAAAGCATCAGGAAAAACTCCAGGAAAATCAGCCTAACAAATTGGCACTAAGAAACGAAAATCCCCTCAAAATCCATATGAAAATGGCCAGAAATAGTCCTAAAATCGACACTGAAACAGCCCAAACCCATCAAAATTCCAAGCATTACTGGGGAAGACACCAGGAAAAAATCCAGCATAAATTGAACCTTATCTACCCAGGAAAATTGCCTAAAAATTCCCACTAAGAAACATAGAAATCCCCCAGAAATTGCACCAAAAATCGCCAGAAAAACACCTAACATCTGCACTTAAAAACCAAACATGGCCCCAAAATCCAGTGAGATTCCTGGAATTTCTGAGGAAAAACTGGAAAAATGAGTGGGAAAAAATATCCAGAGGAAATGTGACTTAAAATGGCCCAAAAAGCCTGGAAATGACACGAACAATGGCCCAAAGACTCCTGGAAATCCATACTAAAAACCATCGTACAAACTCTGCCAAACTCCAAGGACTGCTGGGAAAAGCATCAGGAAAAATCCAGGAAAATTGAGCCTAACAAACCAGAAAAGTCCCTGACAATTGGCACTAAGAAAGGAAAAATCCCCTAAGAATCCATATGAAAATGGGCCCAACATTGTCCTAAAAGTTGACACTGGAACACCCCAAAGCTAGCAAAATTGCAGGCATTATTGGGGAAAACATCTGGAAAAACCAGGAAAACTCTGCCTTAAAAACAGGAAAAATGCCTAAAATTCCCACTGAGAAACACAAAAATCCCCCGAAATTGCACCAAAGAATGGCCAGAAAAACTCCTAATATCTGGCCCCAAAACCCAGTGAGTGACCTGGGATTTCTAAGGAAAAACTGGAAAAATAACAGGGCAAACTTCCAAAGGAAATGAGACTTAAAATGGCCCAAAAACCCCCTAATATGGCGCAAAAATGGCCCAAAAATTCCTGGAATTTGTACAAAAACCATCTGACAATCTGCCAAAATACCGAGGACTGATGGGAAAGCATCAGGAAAAACTCCAGGAAAATCAGCCTAACAAATTGGCACTAAGAAACGAAAAATCCCCTCAAAATCCATATGAAAATGGCCAGAAATAGTCCTAAAATCGACACTGAAACAGCCCAAACCCATCAAAATTCCAAGCATTACTGGGGAAAACACCAGGAAAAAATCCAGCATAAATTGAACCTTAGCAACCCAGGAAATTGCCTAAAAATTCCCACTAAGAAACACAGAAATCCCCCAGAAATTGCACCCAAAATGGCCAGAAAAACACCTAACATCTGCACTTAAAAACCAAACATGGCCCCAAAATCCAGTGAGATTCCTGGGATTTCTGAGGAAAAACCTGGTGAAGTGAGCGGAAAAAATATCCAGAAAAAAAGCGACTTAAAATGGTCCAAAAAGCCTGGAAATGACACGAGCAATGGCCCAAAGACCCATGAAATCCACACTAAAAGACATAAACTCTGCCAAAACTCCAAGGACTGCTGGGAAAAGCATCAGGAAAACTCCAGGGAAAATTGAGCCTAAGAAACCAGAAAAGTCCCTGACAATTGGCACTAAGAAAGGAAAAATCCCCTAGGAATCAAAGGCAAAATGGGCCCAACATTGCCAAAAGTTGCACTGGAACACCCCAAAGCTAGCAAAATTGCAGGCATTATTGGGGAAAACATCTGGAAAAAGCCAGGAAAACTCTGTCTTAAAAACAGGAAACATTCTTTCCAATTCGCACTGAGAAACACAGAAATCCCCCAGAAATTGCACCCAAAATGGCCAGAAAAACTCCTAATATCTGCCCCAAAACCCAGTGATTGACCTGGGATTTCTAAGGAAAAAAGTGGAAAAAAACCAGGGCAAACTGCCAAAGGAAATGAGACTTAAAATGGCCCAAAACCCCCTAATATGGCGCAAAAAATTGGCCCAAAAATTCCTCGAATTTCAACAAAAACCATTCACAATCTGCCAAAATACCGAGGACTGCTGGGAAAAGCATCAGGAAAACTCCAGGGAAAATCAGCCTAACAAATTGGCACTAAGAAACGAAAAATCCCCTCAAAATCCATATGAAAATGGCCAGAAATAGTCCTAAAATCGACACTGAAACAGCCCAAACCCATCAAAATTCCAAGCATTACTGGGGAAGACACCAGGAAAAAATCCAGCATAAATTGAACCTTAGCAACCCAGGAAATTGCCTAAAAATTCCCACTAAGAAACACAGACATCCCCCAGAAATTGCACGCATAATGGCCAGAAAAACACCGAACATCTGCACTTAAAAACCAAACATGGCCCCAAAATCCAGTGAGATTCCTGGAATTTCTGAGGAAAAACTGGAAAAATGAGGGAAAAAATATCCAGAGGAAATGTGACTTAAAATGGCCCAAAAAGCCTGGAAATGACACGAACAATGGCCCAAAGACTCCTGAAATCCATACTAAAACATCTAAACTTGACCAAACTCCAAGGACTGCTGGGAAAAGCATCAGGAAAAATCCAGGAAAATTGAGCCTAACAAACCAGAAAAGTCCCTGACAATTGGCACTAAGAAAGGAAAAATCCCCTCAAGAATCCAAGGAAAATGGGCCCAACATTGTCCTAAAATCGACACTGAAACAGCCCCAAAGCCAGCAAAATTCCAGGCATTATTGGGGAAAACATCTGGAAAAAGCCAGGAAAACTCTGCCTTAACAACCCAGGAAAAATGCCTAAACAATTCCCACTAAGAAACACAGAAAATCCCCAGAAATTGCACCCCAGAATGGCCAGAAAAACATCTGCACTAAAAACTATCATGGCCCCAAAACCCAGTGAGTGATTCCTGGGATTTCTAAGGAAAAAAGTGGAAAAATAACAGGGCAAACTTCCAAAGGAAATGAGACTTAAAATGGCCCAAAACCCCCGAAATGGCACAAAATGGCCCAAAAATTCCTGGAATTTGTACAAAACCATTCGACAATCTGCCAAAATACCGAGGACTGCTGGGAAAAGCATCAGGAAAAAATCCAAGGGAAAATTCAGCCTAACAAATTGGCACTAAGAAAGGAAAAATCCCCTCAAAATCCATATGAAAATGGCCAGAAATGGTCCTAATATCGACACTGAAACAGCCCAAACCCATCAAAATTCCAAGCATTTAGAGGAAAACACCAGGAAAAAAATCCAGCATAAATTGAACCTTAGCAACCCAGGAAATTGCCTAAAAATTCCCACTAAGAAACACAGACATCCCCCAGAAATTGCACGCATAATGGCCAGAAAAACACCTAACATCTGCACTTAAAAACCAAACATGGCTCCAAAATCCAGTGAGATTCCTGGGATTTCTGAGGAAAAAACTGGAGAAAATGAGTGGGACAAAAATATCCAGAGGAAATGAGACTTAAAATGGTCCAAAAAGCCTGGAAATGACACGAACAATGGCCCAAAGACCATGAAATCCACACTAAAAGACCATCTAAACTCTGCCAAAACTCCAAGGACTGCTGGGAAAAGCATCAGGAAAACTCCAGGGAAAATTGAGCCTAAGAAACCAGAAAAGTCCCTGACAATTGGCACTAAGAAAGGAAAAAATCCCCTAAGAATCCATATGGGAAAATGGGCCCAACATTGCCAAAAGTTGCACTGGAACACCCCAAAGCTAGCAAAATTGCAGGCATTATTGGGGAAAACATCTGGAAAAAGCCAGGAAAACTCTGCCTTAAAAACAGGAAACATTCTTTCCAATTCGCACTGAGAAACACAGAAATCCCCCAGAAATTGCACCCAAAATGGCCAGAAAAACTCCTAATATCTGCCCCAAAACCCAGTGATTGACCTGGGATTTCTAAGGAAAAAAGTGGAAAAAAAACAGGGCAAACTGCCAAAGGAAATGAGACTTAAAATGGCCCAAAACCCCCTAATATGGCGCAAAAAATTGGCCCAAAAATTCCTCGAATTTCAACAAAAACCATTCACAATCTGCCAAAATACCGAGGACTGCTGGGAAAAGCATCAGGAAAACTCCAGGGAAAATCAGCCTAACAAATTGGCACTAAGAAACGAAAAATCCCCTCAAAATCCATATGAAAATGGCCAGAAATAGTCCTAAAATCGACACTGAAACAGCCCAAACCCATCAAAATTCCAAGCATTACTGGGGAAGACACCAGGAAAAAATCCAGCATAAATTGAACCTTAGCAACCCAGGAAATTGCCTAAAAATTCCCACTAAGAAACACAGACATCCCCCAGAAATTGCACGCATAATGGCCAGAAAAACACCGAACATCTGCACTTAAAAACCAAACATGGCCCCAAAATCCAGTGAGATTCCTGGAATTTCTGAAGAAAAACCTGGCAAAATGAGTGGAAAAAATATCCAGAGGAAATGTGTCCTAAAATGGCCCAAAAAGCCTGGAAATGACACGAACAATGGCCCAAAGACTCCTGCAATGAATATTAAAACACGTAAACTTGACCAAATCTCCAAGGACTTCTGGGAAAAGCATCAGGAAAAATCCAGGGAAAATTGCGCCTAACAAACCAGAAAGGTCCCTGACAATTGGCACTAAGAAAGGAAAAATGCCCTAAGAATCCAAGGGAAAATGGGCCCAACATTGCCAAAAGTTGCACTGGAACACCCCAAAGCTAGCAAAATTGCAGGCATTATTGGGGAAACATCTGGAAAAAGCCAGGAAAACTCTGCCTTAAAAACAGGAAACATTCTTTCCAATTCGCACTGAGAAACACAAAAATCCACAAGGAATTGCGCAAAGAATGGCCAGAAAAAGTTCTAATATCGGCCCCATAAGCCAATGAGTGTGCTGGGATCTCTAAGGAAAAAAGTGGAAAAATAACAGGGCAAACTTCCAAAGGAAATGAGACTTAAAATGGCCCAAAACCCCCTAATATGGCGCAAAAAATGGCCCAAAAATTCCTGGAATTTGTACAAAAACCATTGACAATCTGCCAAAATACCGAGGACTGCTGGGAAAAGCATAAGTAAAAAGCAAGGGAAAATTCCGCCTAACAAATTGGCACTAAGAAAGGAAAAATCCCCTCAAAATCCATATGAAAATGGCCAGAAATGGTCCTAATATCGACACTGAAACAGCCCAAACCCATCAAAATTCCAAGCATTTAGAGGAAAACACCAGGAAAAAAATCCAGCATAAATTGAACCTTAGCAACCCAGGAAATTGCCTAAAAATTCCCACTAAGAAACACAGACATCCCCCAGAAATTGCACGCATAATGGCCAGAAAAACACCGAACATCTGCACTTAAAAACCAAACATGGCCCCAAAATCCAGTGAGATTCCTGGGATTTCTGAGGAAAAACCTGGTGAAGTGAGCGGAAAAAATATCCAGAAAAAAAGCGACTTAAAATGGTCCAAAAAGCCTGGAAATGACACGAGCAATGGCCCAAAGACCCATGAAATCCACACTAAAAGACATAAACTCTGCCAAAACTCCAAGGACTGCTGGGAAAAGCATCAGGAAAACTCCAGGGAAAATTGAGCCTAAGAAACCAGAAAAGTCCCTGACAATTGGCACTAAGAAAGGAAAAATCCCCTAGGAATCAAAGGCAAAATGGGCCCAACATTGCCAAAAGTTGCACTGGAACACCCCAAAGCTAGCAAAATTGCAGGCATTATTGGGGAAAACATCTGGAAAAAGCCAGGAAAACTCTGCCTTAAAAACAGGAAAAATCCTATACAATTCGCACTGAGAAACACAGAAATCCCCCAGAAATTGCACCCAAAATGGCCAGAAAAACTCCTAATATCTGCCCCAAAACCCAGTGATTGACCTGGGATTTCTAAGGAAAAAACTGGAAAAAAAACAGGGCAAACTGCCAAAGGAAATGAGACTTAAAATGGCCCAAAACCCCCTAATATGGCCCAAAAAATTGGCCCAAAAATTCCTCGAATTTCAACAAAAACCATTGACAATCTGCCAAAATACCGAGGACTGCTGGGAAAAGCATCAGGAAAACTCCAGGGAAAATCAGCCTAACAAATTGGCACTAAGAAACGAAAAATCCCCTCAAAATCCATATGAAAATGGCCAGAAATAGTCCTAAAATCGACACTGAAACAGCCCAAACCCATCAAAATTCCAAGCATTACTGGGGAAGACACCAGGAAAAAATCCAGCATAAATTGAACCTTAGCAACCCAGGAAATTGCCTAAAAATTCCCACTAAGAAACACAGACATCCCCCAGAAATTGCACGCATAATGGCCAGAAAAACACCGAACATCTGCACTTAAAAACCAAACATGGCCCCAAAATCCAGTGAGATTCCTGGAATTTCTGAAGAAAAACCTGGCAAAATGAGCGGAAAAAATATCCAGAGGAAATGTGTCCTAAAATGGCCCAAAAAGCCTGGAAATGACACGAACAATGGCCCAAAGACTCCTGCAATGAATATTAAAACACGTAAACTTGACCAAATCTCCAAGGACTTCTGGGAAAAGCATCAGGAAAAATCCAGGGAAAATTGCGCCTAACAAACCAGAAAGGTCCCTGACAATTGGCACTAAGAAAGGAAAAATGCCCTAAGAATCCAAGGGAAAATGGGCCCAACATTGCCAAAAGTTGCACTGGAACACCCCAAAGCTAGCAAAATTGCAGGCATTATTGGGGGAAACATCTGGAAAAAGCCAGGAAAACTCTGCCTTAAAAACAGGAAACATTCTTTCCAATTCGCACTGAGAAACACAAAAATCCACAAGGAATTGCGCAAAGAATGGCCAGAAAAAGTTCTAATATCGGCCCCATAAGCCAATGAGTGTGCTGGGATCTCTAAGGAAAAAAGTGGAAAAATAACAGGGCAAACTTCCAAAGGAAATGAGACTTAAAATGGCCCAAAACCCCCTAATATGGCGCAAAAAATGGCCCAAAAATTCCTGGAATTTGTACAAAAACCATTGACAATCTGCCAAAATACCGAGGACTGCTGGGAAAAGCATAAGTAAAAAGCAAGGGAAAATTCCGCCTAACAAATTGGCACTAAGAAAGGAAAAATCCCCTCAAAATCCATATGAAAATGGCCAGAAATGGTCCTAATATCGACACTGAAACAGCCCAAACCCATCAAAATTCCAAGCATTACTGGGGAAGACACCAGGAAAAAAATCCAGCATAAATTGAACCTTAGCAACCCAGGAAATTGCCTAAAAATTCCCACTAAGAAACACAGACATCCCCCAGAAATTGCACGCATAATGGCCAGAAAAACACCGAACATCTGCACTTAAAAACCAAACATGGCCCCAAAATCCAGTGAGATTCCTGGGATTTCTGAGGAAAAACCTGGTGAAGTGAGCGGAAAAAATATCCAGAAAAAAAGCGACTTAAAATGGTCCAAAAAGCCTGGAAATGACACGAGCAATGGCCCAAAGACCCATGAAATCCACACTAAAAGACATAAACTCTGCCAAAACTCCAAGGACTGCTGGGAAAAGCATCAGGAAAACTCCAGGGAAAATTGAGCCTAAGAAACCAGAAAAGTCCCTGACAATTGGCACTAAGAAAGGAAAAATCCCCTAGGAATCAAAGGCAAAATGGGCCCAACATTGCCAAAAGTTGCACTGGAACACCCCAAAGCTAGCAAAATTGCAGGCATTATTGGGGAAAACATCTGGAAAAAGCCAGGAAAACTCTGCCTTAAAAACAGGAAACATTCTTTCCAATTCGCACTGAGAAACACAGAAATCCCCCAGAAATTGCACCCAAAATGGCCAGAAAAACTCCTAATATCTGCCCCAAAACCCAGTGATTGACCTGGGATTTCTAAGGAAAAAACTGGAAAAAAAACAGGGCAAACTGCCAAAGGAAATGAGACTTAAAATGGCCCAAAACCCCCTAATATGGCCCAAAAAATTGGCCCAAAAATTCCTCGAATTTCAACAAAAACCATTCACAATCTGCCAAAATACCGAGGACTGCTGGGAAAAGCATCAGGAAAACTCCAGGGAAAATCAGCCTAACAAATTGGCACTAAGAAACGAAAAATCCCCTCAAAATCCATATGAAAATGGCCAGAAATAGTCCTAAAATCGACACTGAAACAGCCCAAACCCATCAAAATTCCAAGCATTACTGGGGAAGACACCAGGAAAAATCCAGGAAAATTGAACCTTAGCAACCCAGGAAATTGCCTAAAAATTCCCACTAAGAAACACAGACATCCCCCAGAAATTGCACCAAAATGGCCAGAAAAACACCAACATCTGCACTTAAAAACCAAACATGGCCCCAAAAATCCAGTGAGATTCCTGGGAATTTCTGAGGAAAAAACTGGCAAAATGAGGGACAAAAACTATCCAGAGGAAATGAGACTTAAAATGGCCCAAAAAGCCCTGAAATGACACGAACAATGGCCCAAAGACTCCTGAAATCCATACTAAAAACCATCTACAAACTCTGACCAAAATCTCCAAGGACTGCTGGGAAAAGCATCAGGAAAAATCCAGGGAAAATTCAGCCTAACAAATTGGCACTAAGAAACGAAAAATCCCCTCAAAATCCATATGAAAATGGCCGAAATAGTCCTAAAATCGACACTGAAACAGCCCAAACCGGTCAAAATTCCAAGCATTATTGGGGAAAACATCAGGAAAATCAGGAAAAATTGAACCTTAGCAACCCAGGAAAATGCCTAAAATTCCCACTAAGAAACACAAAAATCCCCGAAATTGCACCCAAAGAATGGCCAGAAAAAACTCCTAATACTCTGGCCCCAAAAACCCAGTGAGTGATTCCTGGGAATTTCTGAGGAAAAAACTGGAAAAATAACTGGAGCAAAACTTCCAAAGGAAATGAGACTTAAAATGGCCCAAAAGCCCCTAGAAATGACACAAAACAATGGCCCAAAAACTCCTGGAATCTGTACTAAAAACCATCTACAATCTGCCAAAATACCAAGGACTGCTGGGAAAGCATCAGGAAAAATCCAGGGAAAAATCAGCCTAACAAAATTGGCACTAAGAAACGAAAAAATCCCCTCAAAATCCATATGAAAATGGCCAGAAATAGTCCTAAAATCGACACTGAAACAGCCCCAAAGCCAGTCAAAATTCCAGGCATTATTGGGGGAAAACATCTGGAAAAAATCCAGGAAAACTCTGAACCTTAGAAACCCCAGGAAAAATGCCTATACAATTCCCACTGAGAAACACAGAAATCCCCCAGAAATTGCACCAAAGAATGGCCAGAAAAACTCCTAATATCTGGCCCCAAAACCCAGTGAGTGATCCTGGGATTTCTAAGGAAAAAACTGGAAAAATAACTAGGCAAACTTCCAAAGGAAATGAGACTTAAATGGCCCAAAACCCCCAAAATGGCGCAAAAATGGCCCAAAAATCTCCTGGAATCTGTACAAAAACCATCTGACAATCTGCCAAAATACCGAGGACTGCTGGGAAAAGCATCAGGAAAAATCCAGGGAAAATCAGCCTAACAAATTGGCACTAAGAAACGAAAAAATCCCCTCAAAATCCATATGAAAATGGCCAGAAATAGTCCTAAAATCGACACTGAAACAGCCCAAACCGGTCAAAATTCCAAGCATTATTGGGGAAAACATCAGGAAAAAATCCAGCATAAATTGAACCTTAGCAACCCAGGAAAATGCCTAAAAATTCCCACTAAGAAACACAGAAATCCCCCAGAAATTGCACCCATAATGGCCAGAAAAATCCTAACATCTGCACTAAAAAACCAAACATGGCCCCAAAATCCAGTGAGATTCCTGGAATTTCTGAGGAAAAAACTGGTGAAATGAGCGGAAAAAATATCCAGAGGAAATGCGACATAAAATGGTCCAAAAAGCCTGGAAATGACAGGAACAATGGCCCAAAAGACTCCTGAAATCCATACTAAAACACCTAAACTCTGCCAAAACTCCAAGGACTGCTGGGAAAAGCATCAGGAAAAATCCAGGGAAAATTGAGCCTAACAAACCAGAAAAGTCCCTGACAATTGGCACAAAAAAGGAAAAATCCCCTAAGAATCAAAGGGAAAATGGGCCCAACATTGCCAAAACCCTGCACTAGAACACCCCAAAGCAAGCAAAATTCCAGGCATTATTGGGGAAAACATCTGGAAAAACCCAGGAAAAACTCTGCCTTTAAAACAGGAAAAATCCTTTCCAATTCGCACTGAGAAACACAAAAATCCACAAGAAATTGCACAAAGAATGGCCAGAAAAAGTCCTAATATCTGCGCCAAAACCTTGTAAGTGTCCTGGGATTTCTAAGGAAAAACTGGAAAAATAACAGGGCAAACTTCCAAACGAAATGAGAATTAAAATGGCCCAAAATCTCCTGGAATCTTTACAAAAACCATCGACAATCGGCAAAAATACCAAAAATCAATGGGAAAGTATCAGGAAAAATCCAGGGAAAATCAGTCTAAAAAATTGGTACTAAGAAACAAAAAAATCCCCACAAAATCCATATGAAAATGGCCAAAAATAGTCTTACAATCGACACTGAAACAGCCCAAACCGATCAAAATTCCAAGCATTACTTGGGAAAACAACAGGAAAAAATCCAGGAAAAATTGAACTTTAGCAACCCAGGAAAATGCCTAAAAATTCCCACTAAGAAACACAGAAATCCCCCAGAAATTGCACCAAAATGGCCAGAAAAAGTCCTAACATCTGCACTAAAAACCAAACATGGCCCCAAAATCCAGTGAGATTCCTGGAATTTCTGAGGAAAAAACTGGAAAAATGAGTGGGGACAAAAAACTATCCAGAGGAAATGAGACTTAAAATGGCCCAAAAACGCCTGGAAATGACACGAACAATGGCCCAAAGACTCCTGGAAATCCATACTAAAAACCATCTACAAACTCTGCCAAAATCTCCAAGGACTGCTGGGAAAAGCATCAGGAAAAATCCAGGAAAATTAGCCTAACAAACCAGAAAAGTCCCTGACAATTGGCACTAAGAAAGGAAAAATCCCCAAGAATCAAAGGCAAAATGGGCCCAGAACATTGTCCTAAAAAGTTGACACTGAAACAGCCCCAAAGCTAGTCAAAAATTCCAGGCATTATTGGGGAAAACATCTGGAAAAAATCCCAGGAAAAACTCTGCCTTAGAAAACGCAGGAAAAATGCCTTTCAAAATTCCCACTGAGAAACACAAAAATCCACAAGAAATTGCACAAAGAATGGCCAGAAAAAGTCCTAATATCTGCCCCAAAACCCAGTGAGTGACCTGGGATTTCTAAGGAAAAAAACTGGAAAAATAACTGGGCAAACTTCCAAAGGAAATGAGACTTAAAATGGCCCAAAACCCCCAAAAAAGGTGCAAAAAATGGCCCAAAACCTCCTGGAATCAGTACAAAAACCATCGACAATCTGCCAAAATACCGAGGACTGCTGGGAAAAGCATCAGGAAAACTCCAGGGAAAACCATCCTAACAGATTGGTACTAAGAAACGAAAAATCCCCTCAAAATCCATATGAAAATGGCCAGAAATAGTCCTAAAATCGACACTGAAACAGCCCAAACCCATCAAAATTCCAAGCATTATTGGAGAAAACATCAGGAAAATATCCAGCATAAATTGAACCTTAGCCACCCAGGAAAATGCCTAAAAATTCCCACTAAGAAACATAGAAATCCCCCAGAAATTGCACCAAAAATCGCCAGAAAAAGTCCTAACATCTGCACTAAAAAACCAAACATGGCCCCAAAATCCAGTGAGATTCCTGGAATTTCTGAGGAAAAAACTGGTGAAGAGAGTGGACAAATTTCCAGAGGAAATGTGACTTAAAATGGTCCAAAAAACCAGGAAATGACACGAACAATGGCCCAAAGACTCCTGAAATCCATACTAAAACACCTAATCTCGGCCAAAACTTCAAGGATTGCTGGGAAAAGCATCAGGAAAAATCCAGGAAAAATTGAGCCTAACAAACCAGAAAAGTCCCTGACAATTGGCACTAAGAAAGGAATAATCCCCTAAGAATCAAAGGCAAAATGGGCCAAACATTGCCAAAAGTTGCACTGGAACATCCCAAAGCTAGCAAAATTCCAGGCATTATTGGGGAAAACATCTGGAAAACCCAGGAAAAACTCTGCCTTTAAAAACAGGAAAAATCCTTTCCAATTCGCACTGAGAAACACAAAAACCCCCAAGAAATTGCACCAAAGAATGGCCAGAAAAACTCCTAATATCTGGCCCAAAACCCAGGAGTGACCTGGGGATTTCTAAGGAAAAAACTGGAAAAATAACAGGGCAAACTTCCAAAGGAAATGAGACTTTAAATGGCCCAAAACCTCCCTAAAAATGGCGCAAAAATGGCCCAAAAATCTCCTGGAATCTGTACAAAAACCATCTGACAATCTGCCCAAATAGCAAGGATCGATGGGATAGCATCAGGAAAAAATCCAGGGAAAATCAGCCTAACAAATTGGCACTAAGAAACGAAAAAATCCCCTCAAAATCCATATGAAAATGGCCAGAAATAGTCCTAAAATCGACACTGAAACAGCCCAAACCCGGTCAAAATTCCAAGCATTATTGGGGAAAACATCAGGAAACAAATCCAGCATAAATTGAACCTTAGCAACCCAGGAAATGCCTGAAAATTCCCACTAAGAAAACACAGAAATCCCCCAGAAATTGCACAAAGAATGGCCAGAAAAAACTCTTAACATCTGCACTAAAACCAAACATGGCCCCAAAATCCCCAGGGAGATTCCTGGAATTTCTGAGGAAAAAACTGGAAAAATAACTGGGCAAACTTCCAGAGGAAATGAGACTTTAAATGGCCCAAAAACCCCCTGGAAAAATGACACAAACAATGGCCCAAAAACTCCTGGAATCTGTACTAAAAACCATCTACAATCTGACAAAATATCCAAGGACTGCTGGGAAAAGCATCAGGAAAAATCCAGGGAAATCAGCCTAACAAATTGGCACTAAGAAACAAAAATCCCTCAAGAATCCATATGAAAATGGGCCAGAAATAGTCCTAAAATCGACACTGAAACAGCCCAAAGCTAGGTCAAAATTCCAAGCATTATTGGGGAAAACATCAGGAAGAAATCCAGGAAAAGTGAACCTTAGCAACCCAGGAAAATTGCCTAAAACAATTCCCACGAAGAAACACAGAAAATCCCCCAGAAATTGCACAAAGAATGGCCAGAAAAACTCCTAATATCTGGCCCCAAAAACCCAGGGAGTGATCCTGGGATTTCTGAGGAAAGAACGGGAAAAATAACTGGGCAAACTTCCAAAGGAAATGAGACTTTAAATGGCCCAAAAACCCCCCAAAAAATGCAAAAAATGGCCCAAAAATCTCCTGGAATCTGTACAAAAACCATCTACAATCTGCCAAAATATCAAGGATCTGATGGGATAGCATCAGGAAAAATCCAGGGAAAAATCAGCCTAACAAAATTGGCACTAAGAAACGAAAAAATCCCCTCAAAATCCATATGAAAATGGCCAGAAATAGTCCTAAAATCGACACTGAAACAGCCCAAACCCGGTCAAAATTCCAAGCATTATTGGGGGAAAACATCAGGAAAAAATCCAGCATAAATTGAACCTCAGCAACCCAGGAAAATGCCTAAAAATTCCCACTAAGAAAGACAGAAATCCCCCAGAAATTCCACCCAGAATGGCCAGAAAAATCCTAACATCTGCACTAAAAACCAAACATGGCCCCCAAAATCCAGTGAGATTCCTGGAATTTTTTCTGAGAAAAAACTGGTGAAGAGAGTGGAAAAAATATCCAGAGACATGCAACTTAAAATGGCCCAAAAAGCCAGGAAATGACACCAACAATGGCCCAAGGACTCCTGAAATCCATAGTAAAACACCTAAACTCTGCCAAAACTCCAAGGACTGCTGGGAAAAGCATCAGGAAAAATCCAGGGAAAAATTGAGCCTAACAAACCAGAAAAGTCCCTGACAATTGGCACTAAGAAAGGAAAAAATCCCCTAAGAATCCAAAGGCAAAATGGGCCCAACATTGCCAAAGTTGCACTGAAACACCCCAAAGCTAGCAAAATTGCAGGCATTATTGGGGAGAACATCTGGGAAAACCCAGGAAAAACTCTGCCTTTAAAACAGGAAAAATCCTTTCCAATTCGCACTGAGAAACACAAAAACCCCCAGAAATTGCAGGAAAGAATGGCCAGAAAAACTCCTAATATCTGGCCCCAAAACCCAGGGAGTGACCTGGGGATTTCTAAGGAACAAACTGGAAAATAACAGGGCAAACTTCCAAAGGAAATGAGACTTTAAATGGCCCAAAACCCCCAAAAATGGCAAAAAATGGCCCCAAATCTCCTGGAATCTGTACAAAGACCATCTACAATCTGCCAAAATAGCAAGGATCGATGGGATAAGCATCAGGAAAAATCCAGGGAAAATCAGCCTAACAAATTGGCACTAAGAAACAAAAATCCCCTCAAAATCCATATGAAAATGGCCAGAAATAGTCCTAAAATCGACACTGAAACAGCCCAAACCCGGTCAAAATTCCAAGCATTATTGGGGAAAACATCAGGAAAAAATCCAGCATAAATTGAACCTCAGCAACCCAGGAAAATGCCTAGAAATTCCCACTAAGAAAGACAGAAATTCCCCCAGAAATTGCACAAAGAATGGCCAGAAAAAACTCTTAATATCTGGCCCCAAAACCCAGGGAGTGACCTAGGAATTTCTGAGGAAAAAACTGGAAAAATAACTGGGCAAACTTCCAAAGGAAATGAGACTTTAAATGGCCCAAAACCCCCTTAAAAATGACACAATAAATGGCCCAAAAATCTCCTGGAATCTGTACAAAAACCATCTACAATCTGCCAAAAATATCAAGGATCGATGGGATAGCATCAGGAAAAAATCCAGGGGAAATCAGCCTAACAAATTGGCACTAAGAAACAAAAAATCCCCTCAAAATCCATATGAAAATGGCCAGAAATAGTCCTAAAATCGACACTGAAACAGCCCAAACCGGTCAAAATTCCAAGCATTATTGGGGAAAACATCAGGGAAGAAAATCCAGGAAAAGTGAACCTTAGCAACCCAGGAAATTGCCTAAAAATTCCCACTAAGAAACACAGAAAAATCCCCCAGAAATTGCACAAAGAATGGCCAGAAAAACTCCTAATACCTGGCCCCAAAACCCAGGGAGTGACCTGGAATTTCTGAGGAAAAACTGGGAAAAATAACTGGGCAAACTTCCAAAGGAAATGAGACTTTAAATGGCCCAAAACCCCCCCAAAAAATGCAAAAAATGGCCCAAAATCTCCTGGAATCTGTACAAAAACCATCTACAATCTGCCAAACTATCAAGGATCGATGGGATAGCATCAGGAAAAATCCAGGGAAAATCAGCCTAACAAATTGGCACTAAGAAACAAAAAATCCCCTCAAAATCCATATGAAAATGGCCAGAAATAGTCCTAAAATCGACACTGAAACAGCCCAAACCGGTCAAAATTCCAAGCATTATTGGGGAAAACATCAGGAAAAAATCCAGCATAAATTGAACCTCAGCAACCCAGGAAAATGCCTAAAAATACCCACTGAAGAAAGACAAAAATCCCCCAGAAATTGCACAAAGAATGGCCAGAAAAACTCTTAATATCTGGCCCAAAACCCAGGGAGTGACCTGGAATTTCTGAGGAAAAAACTGGAAAAATAACTGGGCAAACTTCCAAAGGAAATGAGACTTTAAATAGCCCAAAACCCCCCCAAAAAATTTCAATAAATGGCCCAAAATCTCCTGGAATCTGTACAAAAACCATCTACAATCTGACAAAATATCAAGGATCGATGGGATAGCATCAGGAAAAATCCAGCGAAAATCAGCCTAACAAATTGGCACTAAGAAACAAAAAATCGCCTCAAAATCCATATGAAGATGGCCAGAAATAGTCCTAAAATCGACACTGAAACAGCCCAAACCGGTCAAAATTCCAAGCATTTTTGGGGAAAACATCAGGAAATAATCCAGCATAAATTGAACCTCAGCAACCCAGGAAAATGCCTAAAAATTCCCACTAAGAAAGACAGAAATCCCCCAGAAATTCCACCCAGAATGGCCAGAAAAATCCTAACATCTGCACTAAAAAACCAAACATGGCCCCAAAATCCAGTGAGATTCCTGGAATTTTTTCACGAAAAAACTGGTGAAGAGAGTGGAAAAAATATCCAGAGGACATGCAACTTAAAATGGCCCAAAAAGCCAGGAAATGACACCAACAATGGCCCAAGGACTCCTGAAATCCATAGTAAAACACCTAAACTCTGCCAAAACTCCAAGGACTGCTGGGAAAAGCATCAGGAAAAATCCAGGAAAAATTGAGCCTAACAAACCAGAAAAGTCCCTGACAATTGGCACTAAGAAAGGAAAAATCCCCTAAGAATCAAAGGCAAAATGGGCCCAACATTGCCAAAAGTTGCACTGAAACACCCCAAAGCTAGCAAAATTGCAGGCATTATTGGGGAGAACATCTGGGAAAACCCAGGAAAAACTCGGCCTTTAAACCAGGAAAAATTCTTTCCAATTCGCACTGAGAAACACAAAAACCCCCCAGAAATTGCACAAAGAAGGGCCAGAAAAACTCCTAATATCTGGCCCAAAACCCAGGGAGTGACCAGGGATTTCTGAGGAAGAAACTGGAAAAATAACAGGGCAAACTTCCAAAGGAAATGAGACTTTAAATATCCCAAAATCCCCCAAAAATGCAAAAAATGGCCCCAAATCTCCAGGAATCTGTACAAAGACCATCTACAATCTGCCCAAATAGCAAGGATCGATGGGATAGCATCAGGAAAAATCCAGGGAAATCAGCCTAAAAATTGGCACTAAGAAACAAAAAATCCCCTCAAAATCCATATGAAAATGGCCAGAAATAGTCCTAAAATCGACACTGAAACAGCCCAAACCGGTCAAAATTCCAAGCATTATTGGGGAAAACATCAGGAAGAAATCCAGGAAAAGTGAACCTTAGCAACCCAGGAAATTGCCTAAAAATACCCACTAAGAAAGACAAAAATCCCCCAGAAATTGCACAAAGAATGGCCAGAAAAACTCCTAATACCTGGCCCAAAACCCAGGGAGTGACCTGGAATTTCTGAGGAAAGAACGGGAAAAATAACTGGGCAAACTTCCAAAGGAAATGAGACTTTAAATGGCCCAAAACCCCCCCAAAAAATGCAAAAAATGGCCCAAAATCTCCTGGAATCTGTACAAAAACCATCTACAATCTGCCAAACTATCAAGGATCGATGGGATAGCATCAGGAAAAATCCAGCGAAAATCAGCCTAACAAATTGGCACTAAGAAACAAAAAATCCCCTCAAAATCCATATGAAAATGGCCAGAAATAGTCCTAAAATCGACACTGAAACAGCCCAAACCGGTCAAAATTCCAAGCATTATTGGGGAAAACATCAGGAAAAAATCCAGCATAAATTGAACCTCAGCAACCCAGGAAAATGCCTAAAAATTCCCACTAAGAAAGACAGAAATCCCCCAGAAATTCCACCCAGAATGGCCAGAAAAATCCTAACATCTGCACTAAAAAACCAAACATGGCCCCAAAATCCAGTGAGATTCCTGGAATTTCTGACGAAAAAACTGGTGAAGAGAGTGGAAAAAATATCCAGAGCACATGCAACTTAAAATGGCCCAAAAAGCCAGGAAATGACACCAACAATGGCCCAAGGACTCCTGAAATCCATAGTAAAACACCTAAACTCTGCCAAAACTCCAAGGACTGCTGGGAAAAGCATCAGGAAAAATCCAGGAAAAATTGAGCCTAACAAACCAGAAAAGTCCCTGACAATTGGCACTAAGAAAGGAAAAATCCCCTAAGAATCAAAGGCAAAATGAGCCCAACATTGCCAAAAGTTGCACTGAAACACCCCAAAGCTAGCAAAATTGCAGGCATTATTGGGGAGAACATCTGGGAAAACCCAGGAAAAACTCTGCCTTTAAAACAGGAAAAATCCTTTCCAATTCGCACTGAGAAACACAAAAACCCCCCAGAAATTGCAGAAAGAATGGCCAGAAAAACTCCTAATATCTGGCCCAAAAACCCAGTGAGTGATCCCTGGGGATTTCTGAGGAAGAAACTGGAAAAATAACAGGGCAAACTTCCAAAGGAAATGAGACTTTAAATGGCCCAAAATCCCCCCAAAAAATTTCAATAAATGGCCCAAAATCTCCAGGAATCTGTACAAAGACCATCTACAATCTGCCCAAATAGCAAGGATCGATGGGATAGCATCAGGAAAAATCCAGGGAAAATCAGCCTAACAAATTGGCACTAAGAAACAAAAAATCCCCTCAAAATCCATATGAAAATGGCCAGAAATAGTCCTAAAATCGACACTGAAACAGCCCAAACCGGTCAAAATTCCAAGCATTATTGGGGAAAACATCAGGAAAAAAATCCAGGAAAAGTGAACCTTAGCAACCCAGGAAATTGCCTAGAAATACCACGAAGAAAGACAAAATTCCCCCAGAAATTGCACAAAGAATGGCCAGAAAAACTCTTAATATCTGGCCCAAAACCCAGGGAGTGACCTGGAATTTCTGAGGAAAAAACTGGAAAAATAACTGGGCAAACTTCCAAAGGAAATGAGACTTTAAATATCCCAAAACCCCCCCAAAAAATTTCAATAAATGGCCCAAAATCTCCTGGAATCTGTACAAAAACCATCTACAATCTGACAAAATATCAAGGATCGATGGGATAGCATCAGGAAAAATCCAGGGAAAATCAGCCTAACAAATTGGCACTAAGAAACAAAAAATCCCCTCAAAATCCATATGAAAATGGCCAGAAATAGTCCTAAAATCGACACTGAAACAGCCCAAACCGGTCAAAATTCCAAGCATTATTGGGGAAAACATCAGGAAAAAATCCAGCATAAATTGAACCTCAGCAACCCAGGAAAATGCCTAAAAATTCCCACTAAGAAAGACAGAAATCCCCCAGAAATTCCACCCAGAATGGCCAGAAAAATCCTAACATCTGCACTAAAAAACCAAACATGGCCCCAAAATCCAGTGAGATTCCTGGAATTTTTTCACGAAAAAACTGGTGAAGAGAGATGGAAAAAAATATCCAGAGGACATGCAACTTAAAATGGCCCAAAAAGCCAGGAAATGACACCAACAATGGCCCAAGGACTCCTGAAATCCATAGTAAAACACCTAAACTCTGCCAAAACTCCAAGGACTGCTGGGAAAAGCATCAGGAAAAATCCAGGAAAAATTGAGCCTAACAAACCAGAAAAGTCCCTGACAATTGGCACTAAGAAAGGAAAAATCCCCTAAGAATCAAAGGCAAAATGGGCCCAACATGGCCAAAAGTTGCACTGAAACACCCCAAAGCTAGCAAAATTGCAGGCATTATTGGGGAGAACATCTGGGAAAACCCAGGAAAAACTCGGCCTTTAAAACCAGGAAAATTCTTTCCAATTCGGCACTGAGAAACACAAAAACCCCCAGAAATTGCACAAAGAATGGCCAGAAAAACTCCTAATACCTGGCCCCAAAACCCAGGGAGTGACCCTGGGGATTTCTGAGGAAGAAACTGGAAAAATAACAGGGCAAACTTCCAAAGGAAATGAGACTTTAAATGTCCCAAAATCCCCAAAAATGGCACAAAAATGGCCCCAAATCTCCAGGAATCTGTACAAAGACCATCTACAATCTGCCCAAATAGCAAGGATCGATGGGATAGCATCAGGAAAAATCCAGGAAAATCAGCCTAACAAATTGGCACTAAGAAACAAAAATCCCTCAAAATCCATATGAAAATGGCCGAAATAGTCCTAAAATCGACACTGAAACAGCCCAAACCGGTCAAAATTCCAAGCATTATTGGGGAAAACATCAGGAAAAAAATCCAGGAAAAGTGAACCTTAGCAACCCAGGAAATTGCCTAGAAATTCCCACTAAGAAAACACAAAAATCCCCCAGAAATTGCACAAAGAATGGCCAGAAAAACTCTTAATACCTGGCCCAAAACCCAGGGAGTGACCTGGAATTTCTGAGGAAAGAACGGGAAAAATAACTGGGCAAACTTCCAAAGGAAATGAGACTTTAAATGGCCCAAAACCCCCCCAAAAAATGCAAAAAATGGCCCAAAATCTCCTGGAATCTGTACAAAAACCATCTACAATCTGCCAAACTATCAAGGATCGATGGGATAGCATCAGGAAAAATCCAGGGAAAATCAGCCTAACAAATTGGCACTAAGAATCAAAAAATCCCCTCAAAATCCATATGAAAATGGCCAGAAATAGTCCTAAAATCGACACTGAAACAGCCCAAACCGGTCAAAATTCCAAGCATTATTGGGGAAAACATCAGGAAAAAATCCAGCATAAATTGAACCTCAGCAACCCAGGAAAATGCCTAAAAATTCCCACTAAGAAAGACAGAAATCCCCCAGAAATTCCACCCAGAATGGCCAGAAAAATCCTAACATCTGCACTAAAAAACCAAACATGGCCCCAAAATCCAGTGAGATTCCTGGAATTTTTTCACGAAAAAACTGGTGAAGAGAGTGGAAAAAATATCCAGAGCACATGCAACTTAAAATGGCCCAAAAAGCCAGGAAATGACACCAACAATGGCCCAAGGACTCCTGAAATCCATAGTAAAACACCTAAACTCTGCCAAAACTCCAAGGACTGCTGGGAAAAGCATCAGGAAAAATCCAGGAAAAATTGAGCCTAACAAACCAGAAAAGTCCCTGACAATTGGCACTAAGAAAGGAAAAATCCCCTAAGAATCAAAGGCAAAATGAGCCCAACATTGCCAAAAGTTGCACTGAAACACCCCAAAGCTAGCAAAATTGCAGGCATTATTGGGGAGAACATCTGGGAAAACCCAGGAAAAACTCTGCCTTTAAAACAGGAAAAATCCTTTCCAATTCGCACTGAGAAACACAAAAACCCCCCAGAAATTGCAGAAAGAATGGCCAGAAAAACTCCTAATACCTGGCCCAAAACCCAGGGAGTGACCAGGGATTTCTGAGGAAGAAACTGGAAAAATAACAGGGCAAACTTCCAAAGGAAATGAGACTTTAAATATCCCAAAATCCCCCAAAAATGCAAAAAATGGCCCCAAATCTCCAGGAATCTGTACAAAGACCATCTACAATCTGCCCAAATAGCAAGGATCGATGGGATAGCATCAGGAAAAATCCAGGGAAATCAGCCTAAAAATTGGCACTAAGAAACAAAAAATCCCCTCAAAATCCATATGAAAATGGCCAGAAATAGTCCTAAAATCGACACTGAAACAGCCCAAACCGGTCAAAATTCCAAGCATTATTGGGGAAAACATCAGGAAACAAATCCAGGAAAAGTGAACCTTAGCAACCCAGGAAATTGCCTAGAAATACCACGAAGAAAGACAAAATTCCCCCAGAAATTGCACAAAGAATGGCCAGAAAAACTCCTAATATCTGGCCCAAAACCCAGGGAGTGACCTGGAATTTCTAAGGAAAAAACTGGAAAAATAACTGGGCAAACTTCCAAAGGAAATGAGACTTTAAATGGCCCAAAACCCCCCAAAAAATGCAAAAATGGCCCAAAATCTCCAGGAATCTGTACAAAAACCATCTACAATCTGCCCAAATAGCAAGGATCGATGGGATAGCATCAGGAAAAATCCAGGGAAATCAGCCTAAAAATTGGCACTAAGAAACAAAAAATCCCCTCAAAATCCATATGAAAATGGCCAGAAATAGTCCTAAAATCGACACTGAAACAGCCCAAACCGGTCAAAATTCCAAGCATTATTGGGGAAAACATCAGGAAAAAATCCAGGAAAAGTGGGCCAGATATTAGGAGTTTTTCTGGCCATTTTTGGTGCAATTTCTGGAGGATTTTTGTCTTTCTTAGTGGGTGTTTTTAGGCAATTTCCTGGGTTGCTAAGGTTCACTTTTCCTGGATTTTTTTCTTGATGTTTTCCCCAATAATGCTTGGAATTTTGACCGGTTTGGGCTGTTTCAGTGTCGATTTTAGGACTATTTCTGGCCATTTTCATATGGATTTTGAGGGGTTTTTTTGTTTTAGTGCCAATTTGTTCGGCTGATTTTCCCTAGATTTTTCCTCATGCTATTCCATCAATCCTTGCTATTTTGGCAGATTGTAGATGGTTTTTGTACAGATTCCAGGAGCTTTTGGGCCAATTTTTGCACCATTTTCGAGGTTCTGGGCCATTTAAAGTCTCATTTCCTTTGGAAGTTTGCCCAGTTATTTTTTCACTTTTTTCCCCTTAGAACGTCCAGGTCACTCCCTGGGTTTTGGGCCAGATATTAGGAGTTTTTCTGGCCATTTTTGGTTCAATTTCTGGAGGATTTTTGTCTTTCTTAGTGGGTGTTTTTAGGCATTTTCCTGGGTTGCTAAGGTTCACTTTTCCAGGATTTTTTCCTGATGTTTTCCCCAATAATGCTTGGAATTTTGACCGGTTTGGGCTGTTTCAGTGTCGATTTTAGGACTATTTCTGGCCATCTTCATATGGATTTTGAGGGGATTTTTTGTTTCTTAGTGCCAATTTGTTAGGCTGATTTTCCCTGGATTTTTCCTGATGCTATCCCATCGATTTTTGGTATTTTCGCAGATTGTAGATGGTTTTTGTCCAAATCTCAGGAGATTTTTGGGCCATTTTTGCATTTTTGGGGGGTGTTGGGCCATTTAAAGTCTCATTTCCCTTTGGAAGTTTGCCCAGTTGTTTTTCCACTTTTTTCCCTTAGAAAGTCCAGGTCACTCCCTGGGTTTTGGGCCAGATATTAGGAGTTTTTCTGGCCATTTTTGGTGCAATTTCTGGGGGATTTCTGTGTTTCTCAGTGCAAATTGGAAAGGATTTTTCCTGGTTTAAAGGCAGAGTTTTTCCTGGGTTTTTCCAGATGTTCTCCCCAAAAATGCCTGCAATTTTGCTAGCTTTGGGGTGTTCCAGTGCAACTTTTGGCCATGTTGGGCCCATTTTGCCTTTGATTCTTAAGGGATTTTTCCTTTCTTAGTGCCAATTGTCAGGGACTTTGCTGGTTTGTTAGGCTCAATTTTTCCTGGATTTTTCCTGATGCTTTTCCCAGCAATCCTTGCTTGGAGTTTTGGCAGAGTTTAGGTGTTTTAGTATGGATTTCAGGAGTCTTTGGGCCATTGTTGGTGTCATTTCCTGGCTTTTTGGGCCATTTTAAGTTGCATGTGCTCTGGATATTTTTTCCACTTTCTTCACCAGTTTTTTCCTCAGAAATTCCAGGAATCTTACTGGATTTTGGGGCCATGTTTGGTTTTTTAGTGCAGATGTTAGGATTTTTCTGGCCATTTTGGGTGGAATTTCTGGGGCATTTCTGTCTTTCTTAGTGGGAATTTTTAGGCATTTTCCTGGGTTGCTGAGGTTCAATTTATGCTGGATTTTTTCCTGGTGTTTTCCCCAATAATGCTTGGAATTTTGACCGGTTTGGGCTGTTTCAGTGTCGATTTTAGGACTATTTCGGCCATTTTCATATGGATTTTGAGGATTTTTGTTTCTTAGTGCCAATTTGTTAGGCTGATTTTCCCTGGATTTTTTCCTGATGCTTTTCCCATCAGTCCTCGCTATTTTGGCAGATTGTAGATGGGTTTTGTACAGATTCCCTGGAGATTTTGGGCCATTTTTGCATTTTTAGGGGGTTTTGGGCCATTTAAAGTCTCATTTCCTTTGGAAGTTTTGCCCAGTTATTTTTCCACTTTTTCCCTTAGAAAGTCCAGGTCACTCCCTGGGTTTTGGGCCAGATATTGGGAGTTTTTCTGGCCATTTTTGGTGCAATTTCTGGAGGATTTCTGTGTTTTTTAGTAGGGATTTTTAGGCATTTTCCTGGGTTGCTAAGGTTCAATTTATGCTGGATTTTTTCCTGATGTTTTCCCCAATAATGCTTGGAATTTGACTGGTTTGGCCTGTTTCAGTGTCGATTTTAGGACTATTTCCGGCCATTTTCATATGGAATTTGAGGGGATTTTTTGTTTCTTAGTGCCAATTTGTTAGGCTGATTTTCCCTGGATTTTTCCTGATGTTTTTCCCATCAATCATTGATATTTTGGCAGATTGTAGATGGTCTTTTGTACAGATTCCTGGAGATTTTGGGCCATTTTTGCATTTTTTGGGGGCTAGTTTTGTGCCGCTTAACGTCTCATTTCCTTTGGAAGTTTGCCCAGTTATTTTTTCCAGTTTTTTCCTCAGAAATTCCTGGTGACTCCCTGGGTTTTGGGCCAGATATTGGGAGTTTTTCTGGCCATTCTTTGTGCAATATCTGGGGGGTTTTTGTCTTTCTTAGTGGGTGTTTTTAGGCATTTTCCTGGGTTGCTGAGGTTCAATTTATGCTGGATTTTTTCCTGATGTTTTCCCCAATAATGCTTGGAATTTTGACCGGTTTGGGCTGTTTCAGTGTCGATTTTAGGACTATTTCCGGCCATTTTCATATGGAATTTGAGGGGATTTTTTGTTTCTTAGTGCCAATTTGTTAGGCTGATTTTCTCTGGATTTTTCCTGATGTTTTCCCATCGATCCTTGATATTTGGGCAGATTGTAGATGGTTTTTGTACAGAATCCTGGAGATTTTGGGTCATTTTTTGGGGGGGTTGTGGGCCATTTAAAGTCTCATTTCCTTTGGAAGTTTGCCCAGTTATTTTTCCACTTTTTTCCCTTAGAAAGTCCAGGTCACTCCCTGGGTTTTGGGGCAGATATTGGGAGTTTTTCTGGCCATTTTTGGTGCAATATCTGGGTTATTTCTGTGTTTCTCAGTGCAAATTGGAAAGGATTTTTCCTGGTTTAAAGGCAGAGTTTTTCCTGGGTTTTTCCAGATGTTTTCCCCAAAAATGCCTGCAATTTTGCTAGCTTTGGGGTGTTCCAGTGCAACTTTTGGCCATGTTGGGCCCATTTTGCCTTTGATTCTTAAGGGATTTTTCCTTTCTTAGTGCCAATTGTCAGGGACTTTGCTGGTTTGTTAGGCTCAATTTTTCCTGGATTTTTCCTGATGCTTTTCCCAGCAGTCCTTGCTTGGGAGTTTTGGCAGAGTTTAGGTGTTTTAGTATGGATTTCAGGAGTCTTTGGGCCATTGTTGGTGTCATTTCCTGGCTTTTTGGGCCATTTTAAGTTGCATTTCCTCTGGATATTTTTTCCACTTTCTTCACCAGTTTTTTCCTCAGAAATTCCAGGAATCTCACTGGATTTTGGGGCCATGTTTGGTTTTTTAGTGCAGATGTTAGGATTTTTCTGGCCATTTTGGGTGGAATTTCTGGGGCATTTCTGTTTTTCTTAGTGGGAATTTTTAGGCATTTTCCTGGGTTGCTGAGGTTCAATTTATGCTGGATTTTTTCCTGATGTTTTCCCCAATAATGCTTGGAATTTTGACCGGTTTGGGCTGTTTCAGTGTCGATTTTAGGACTATTTCTGGCCATTTTCATATGGATTTTGAGGGGATTTTTTGATTCTTAGTGCCAATTTGTTAGGCTGATTTTCCCTGGATTTTTCCTGATGCTATCCCATCGATCCTTGATAGTTTGGCAGATTGTAGATGGTTTTTGTACAGATTCCTGGAGATTTTGGGCCATTTTTTGCACCATTTTGGGGGTTTTGGGCCATTTAAAGTCTCATTTCCTTTGGAAGTTTGCCCAGTTATTTTTCCACTTTTTTCCCTTAGAAAGTCCAGGTCACTCCCTGGGTTTTGGGGCCAGATATTAGGAGTTTTTCTGGCCATTTTTGGGTGCAATTTCTGGAGGATTTGTGTGGTGTTTAGTAGGGATTTTTAGGCATTTTCCCTGGGTTGCTGAGGTTCAATTTATGCTGGATTTTTTCCCTGATGTTTTCCCCAATAATGCTTGGAATTTTGACCGGTTTGGGCTGTTTCAGTGTCGATTTTAGGACTATTTCTGGCCATTTTCATATGGATTTTGAGGGGATTTTTTGTTTCTTAGTGCCAATTTGTTAGGCTGATTTTCTCTGGATTTTTCCTGATGTTTTCCCATCAATCCTTGATATTTTGGCAGATTGTAGATGGTTTTTGTACAGATTCCAGGAGATTTTGGGCCATTTTTTGCATTTTTTGGGGGGGTTTGGGCCATTTAAAGTCTCATTTCCTTTGGAAGTTTGTCCTGTTATTTTCCACTTTTTTCCTCAGAAATCCCAGGTCACGCCCTGGGTTTTGGGCCAGATATTAGGAGTTTTTCTGGCATATCTCTTCTTAGTGGGCAGGGCTTGTCATCGGGGGTGGTCTTTTTCCCTGGTGTGTGGGGCTTCTTTCCGGGGAGTGGGCTCCTCCCCATTGGGCTAGACTTCTTTCGTGGGGGTAGCCTCCTCACTGGTGGGCATGGCCTCCTTCTGGGGTGAGCAGGGCTTCATCCTGGGGGCGTGGCCTCATTGCCAGTGGGCGTGGTTTCTCTCTGGGGGTGGGGCCTCCTTTCCTTGGGGCAGGTCCTCTCCTCCCCTTGGGGGCAGGGCTGCTCATTAGGGTCCCTACATAGTATATATCAAACGAAGAAAACCACTGTATGTTTGCTGCAGCAGTAGAAAGTTTCAGGCTCCAAAAAGGTAAATTTTTTTATTTAAATGTTTAAAAGTTTTTTATTTTTTTTTAATTAAGAGAAAGGGAAATAGAGGAAGAGAGACAGAGAAAGAAAGAGTTAGAGCAAGAAATAGGGGGAAATACAGTGAGAGGGAAGTAGAGTTAGAGGGAAACAGAGAGAGAAAGAAATAGAGTTAGAGAAACAGAAGGGGACAGAAAGAAGTAGAGGGAAAGAGAGAGGAACAGAGGGGGAGAGAAAGAGAGAGAAATAGAGTTAGGGAAACAGAGGGAGAGAGAAAGAGAAGGAAGTAGAGGAACAGAAGGAGAGAAAGAAATAGAGGAAAATAGAGTTAGAGAAACAGAGGGAGAGAGCAAGAAAGAGCAGCAGGAAGAGGGTCCATTACACTGTGCAGCCCTTTGCTTTCCAAAAGTGGCGACAACTTAGAATTTGTAGTTTCACGGAGGCCTCGTGCGACGCTCCGGCGTCCTGAATCCCAGTGCAGAGCTCCTTCCACAGGGCTTTCCTCAGGACAAGTGTGACAGCCAGAACAACTGCTGGGAGAGCAGAGGGCACAGGTTCCACCAGCTGCAGCTGTTTATCAACAACACACTAATCCCAAATCACTTTCTAATCCAGGCCCAGACTACTCAGTTTGTAAGAAATGATGCTACAGCAGCTGCTAATCTGTTACGGAGAAATGCTCCAGAGAGGCTCACTTCTTTACCCATCTGCTACTTCCCAGGGTGCTGACAAGATCTTATCACTGCTTGACCTTGCAGGTAGAGCTACAGTCCCAGTCAGCCCATTTCCTTTTTTTCCTTTATTTAAATTTCCTGTTCCTATTTACATTTCTGGACAAGAAGAGAAATAGAATTCAAGTGATCCTGTTCTATCCAGTTGAATCCTAACTCATCATTTGCTGGTAGAGAATTTAACATGCTTGTCCATAGCTGTAATGCTGCTGTGGGTTTAGAAAGTTCTGGACAGCCAGCTTAGGAGAGCATTACTGTAGCCAGCCCACAGCTAGAGATTTGTTTCAGAAAGAAAATCTTTGGACTCTGCAAAAGTGAAAGCTCAGTTTCTGCAAAAACCATCCGGCTGTGGCATTGCACACTCCAGACACTCTTCTATCCTTGCCTGAGCAAAAGGTTTTATCTCCTGTACTAAACCAGGACAAGCACAATGACAGATTTCCACATGCGCTAAGCATTAAGCAAGGGCTTCAAAAGAGAAATCTGGGTAGCAGTAACTGTAAGAGCACTTGGCTTCAATCTAACAGGCAAGCTTCAGAACAGCTCTTCACCTTTAGTGCTGCAGAGGTACTTCCAAGACAGTCACTAGAGGTCAGATATCTAGGTCTTATCAATTTTATCTGTGCTGTGAACATGGCCAGCCCTTAAGGCCAGCAGATCCTGAACAGGGAATGTGGCCTCCTGCATCACTGGCAGGGCTCAGCATGCCTTTACCTGCGGAAGGTCGCTGAAACCATACAGGTCTCTGCATTGCAAATGCACATGAACGAATGGAAGAAAGCTCTCCATGTGTTTCCTCAGGTACTTCCCAGTGGCACTGCTCAGACACCAGAGCTCGAACTGCAGCAGGTGAGTCCTGGAGTGCTGGATCAGCATGGCCACAATGGCCAGGGAGGTGTGTGAGCACTGGGCAAGACAGTGAGCCTGCACCTCGACACCAGCTGTGAGAGCAAGGACTGCCTCACTCTGGAGAGCCTGAAGGAAAACTCGCTCCAAATCTTTGCTGGCCGATGCTGACATCAATTTCCCCAAAGCCTTAACGTGCTCTGCGGACAGCGGAAGTTCTCCTTGCTGGGGATGTCTTTGGTAGCTGTCTGTAAAGAGCTGTACCAAAATTTGTCCGCAGAAGCTTAACTGCTTCCCTATTTTAGGGGATTTTTCAGATTTCTGAGAAGTCAAGCTCATTTCAGGAAGTTGCAGCATGCTTAAAGTGATCTCCTTCAGCTGATCTGCAGTTATGTACATGTGCAGCTCCTCCAGAGCCTGCAGCTGGTGAGAGTTCCTGGGACAGACCTGGCTTCCGTCCTTCCCCACAGTCAGCAGCTCTTCCAGGACACTTTGGTGATGGCTCTGAAATACTCGGACAAGACGTGTCTGTGATCCCTTGGGGTGCTCTGAAGGACGGGGGCGCCTGTTTTCAGCAGCTGGAGCACCCCAGAATTGAGGTAAGCTGACAGGAGCTTCACAGTGACAGGGTTCAGACCAGGCTGAGGAATAGAGCACAGCTCCAACACCAGGAACCAGCTCTCCAGTGTAGGATGTCTGAAAATCAAGTGAGTGTATCCTCCAGGGTATGTAACAAACAGAGGTAACAGCATCACTGAATGGATAATCACGGTGTAGGGTAAAAAATAAACTCAATCATCTGCCTATTTTCCACGGCTTGTCAGTTACAATTATTGAACATGAAATTGTCTACTAGCTGGCTAGAGGATAAAAAATATTAATGAATTACAAGCACGTAAATATCATTCTCCCAAAATTTATGCTGTGGGATTTAAGCTGTTGTACTGAACACTCTGGACACATCTAAGCTCGTCTGCAGAGGAAAACTGATTATTCTGGGGATCATCCACACACTCTAATCTCCACAAATTCACAGAACAGATGAAAGGAGGAAAAATTCCCTCCTCAAGTACATAATTTTCAATCAGGCTTTACACAGGGCTGAGGGAATGCATTTTTTTCTGCAAAGGTGATCTCATTTGGGACTTCTCCTGACTGTGTTCCAGCTCAGGGGTGGGACTGTGGGTGGTGCAGCTGGGTCACATCTCCAGACAGTAGTTTAGCAACCTCATGCTCTACCTTCCTAAGTTCTCCTCCAAGAGCTTAACAACACCTCTCTGATCAGCAAAACTATTCCCTAGAGAATAAGCCAAACCCAAGTTTACTAACAGGTACCTCTGTATGCAGGGATTTGGTACCTTGTCATTTGAAGACACTTCTGTCATCAGAGGCTCCTCATCCATAAAGAGATCCCATCAGCTTGATGCTCCTGCTGTTTCTGCTGCTGCTCCGGCTTTATTTGATTGCCCCAGCACAGCAGCTCAGCAGGTCCACACAGAGGTCAACAAGTTAAGGACCCAAAATTTTACCAAGCTATGAAAATAAAGACATCTTGGAAGTGAAGAAAAGAGGAGGATGGGAGCAGAAGGGTAATTACAACAGGAACAGGAGTTAACTAAGAACTACTTAGATTACAACCTCTTCTGGGGGAAGGAACCACTTCCCTATGTAGAAATCCAATTCTAAGAGAAGTCTCAAGTTGCCAAATAAATAGTGATAGAATTTAATTTATATTGTGACGTTTGGAGGTACACAGGCCAGTGAATTTTACTTTCTGCAAAGGCTTCTTAGGAAGACCCAGGAGCTGGATTAAAATCTCGAGTTTATTTGCACTCACACCGACCAGCAAGGTAACCCGTGCAAAGTAAATCCCAGTGTTGCGTTGGCGACCTGGTTCCAGCCCGGCACGGCGGCTCTAACCCCGAGCCACTCGGTCCATGTGCTCCAAGACACCAATATGGCAGACAGCAAATGGCGATTTTTGAGGGGTCACAGGGGTTTTTATGGTGGGCTATCTCCGTGTCATTTCCCTTAGCTCATGTCCGGCCGGGTGTGGCCTCCCAGGCTCCTCAATAATAACTGCCATTTGTTTACAAATTACATGCAGTTTTGTACGGTGCTGTGTAGCCTCGGAGACAAGTACAGAAAAAAGAACTACAGAACTGGAACGTAAGTTTCAAGAGAGAAGTCATTACTACATTCTACATGAAAATAAACTAAACATAACCACAACATTATTACAGTATTGCTCTTACACTGCTGAAGTTGCCTGCTGGGGATTTCAGGTATAAGAGTACATGCAACAAAAGCTGGTCAGGTGGGAACCAGAAAGCCAATTTTGTCTGAACACCATCTTCCAGTAAGGTATTGCTTCCTCTTTCAAAGGCTCTCTTTAGCAAAGTGGTAAATACAGAATCCAGTGGCACAGCAGGTCCTTCGCTTAACTCCTCGTGATTTTTAAACGGTTAAAGTGGAAAAAAAGGATAAGAGAAAAACAATGATGAATATGAAACAAAAATCACCTCAGCTACCCATGTTTTCAGATGAGCACTGAAAGCATGCACAGCACACCACATATCTCACTTTGCACTACACCTAGAAAAGACTACTCTGCATCAAGAATATCTACCACAGAAATCTGTGAGACGTGTAACTACGATGTAGCAAAGCTGGTTCTGGCATATCCTGCTTCATACCACTAGTCCCTGACAACCAGTATTCTGTGCAGAGAACCTCAGTGCAGTGTGGCTTCCTTAATCGAGCTTTGTACCAAGTCCTGATGTCTCTCTAAGCGAGGTCAGGTGCCGTCTACCCCTCTCACAGAGCACTCTGCTGGGAAGTTTTGCTACTGCCAAAACATGCCTGGCATGTGCACTTTTCTTATAAAACTGGTCTAACATAGCAATATTCTCTGCTTCTTGAAAGCATACCATACATTCTTTCAACTATCCATAGCGAAGAGCACTGCAGTGCACCTAAAGCTAAAGCGTGCAAAGCACACCACAGATCTCACTTTGCACTACACATAGAAATGACTTCTCTGCATCATGGATATCTACCACAGAAATCTGCGTGACGAATAATTATGTTGTAGCAAAGCTGGTTCTGGCATATCCTGCTTCATACCACTAGTCCCTGACAACCGGTATTCTGTGCAGAGCACCTCAGTGCAGTGTGGTTTGCCTAATCGCGGTTTGTAGCAAGAAGCGATTTCTGTCTAAGGGAGGAGAAGTGCCATCTACTCCTCTCACAGAGCACTCTGCTGGGAAGTTTTGCTACTGCCAAAACACGCCTGGCATGTGCACTTTTCTTCTAAAACCTCTCTACCATAGCAATATTCTCTGCTTCTTGAAAGCATACCATACACTCTTTCCACTTTGCATAGCGAAGAGCACTGCAGTGCACCTAAAGGAAGCTAAAGTGCACAGCACACCACAGATCTCACTTTGCACTAGACCTAGAAATGGCTTCTCGCATCACTGATATCTAGCACAGAAATCTCGCGTGACGGATAACTATGTTGTAGCAAAGCTGGTTCTGGCATATCCTGCTTCATACCACTAGTCCCTGACAACCGGTATTCTGTGCAGAGCACCTCAGTGCAGTGTGGCTTTCCTAATCGCGATTTGTACCAAGCAGCGATGTCTCTCTAAGGGAGGTGAAGTGGCGTCTACCCCTCTCACAGAGCACTCGTCTGGAAAGTTTTGCTACTGCCAAAACACGCCTGGCATGTGCACTTTTCTTCTAAAACCTCTCTACCATAGCAATATTCTCTGCTTCTTGAAAGCATACCATACACTCTTTCCACTAGGCATAGCGAAGAGCACTGCAGTGCACCTAAAGCTAAAGCGAAAGTGTGCACAGCACACCACAGATCTCACTTTGCACTACACATAGAAATGACTTCTCTGCATCACTGATATCTACCACAGAAATCTGCGTGACGTGTAACTATGTTGTAGCAAAGCTAGTACTGGCATATCCTGCTTCATACCACTAGTCCCTGACAACCGGTATTCTGTGCAGAGCACCTCAGTGCAGTGTGGCTTTTTTAATCGCGGTTTGTAGCAAAAAGCAATTTCTGTCTAAGGGAGGTGAAGTGCCATCTACCCCTCTAACAGAGCACCCTGCTGGGAAGTTCTGCTACTGCTAAAATACGCCTGGCATGTGCACTTTTCTTCTAAAACCACTCTACCATAGCAATATTCTCTGCTTCTTGAAAGCATACCATACACTCTTTCCACTTTGCATAGCGAAGAGCACTGCAGTGCAGCTAAAGCGAAAACGCGCACAGCACACCACAGATCTCACTTTGCACTACACATAGAAATGGGTTCTCTGCATCAAGAATATCTACCACAGAAATCTGCACGACGAAAAACTGTGTTGTAGGAAAGCTGGTTCTGGCATATTCTGCTTCATGCCACTAGCCCCTGAGAACTGGTACTCTGTGCAGAGCAGCCCTATGCTGTGTGGCTTTCCTAATCGTGATTTGTACCAAGCACCGATGTCTCTCTACGGAGGTGAATGGTGTCTACCCCTCTCACAGAGCACTCGGCTGGGAAGTTTTGCTACTGCCAAAACACGCCCGGCATGTGCACTTTTCCTATAAAACCTCTCTACCATAGCAATATTCTCTGCTTCTCGAAAGCATGCCATACATACTTTGAAGTTTGCATAGTGAAGAGCACTGCAGTGCACCTAAAGCTAAAGCGAAAGCGTGCACAGCACACCACACATGTCACTTTGCACTACACATAGAAATGACTTCTCTGCATCAAGGATATCTACCACAGAAATCTGCGTGACTAGTAACTATGTTGTAGCAAAGCTGCTTCTGGCATATCCTGCTTCATACCACTAGTCCCTGACAACCGGTGTTCTGTGCAGAGGACCTCAGTGCAGTGTGGCTTTCCTAATCGCAATTTGTAGCAAGAAGCTTTATTTCTGTCTAAGGGAGGTGTAGTGGCGCTCTACCCCTCTCACAGAACACTCTGCTGGGAAATTTTGCTACTGCCAAAACACGCCTGGCATGTGCACTTTTCTTCTAAAACCTCTCTACCATAGCAATATTCTCTGCTTCTCGAAAGAATACCATACACTCTTTCAACTTTGCATAGCGAAGAGCACTGCAGTGCACCTAAAGCGAAAACGCGCACAGCACACCACAGATCTCACTTTGCACTACATGTAGAAATGACTTCTCTGCATCACAGATATGTACCACAGAAATCTGCTCGACGAAAAACCGTGCTGTAGCAAAGCTGGTTCTGGCATATCCTGCTTCATACCACTAGTCTCTGACAACCGGTATTTTGTGCGGAGCAGCTCAGTGCAGTGTGGCTTTCCTAATCGCGGTTTGTAGCAAGAAGCGTATTTCTGTCTAAGGGAGGTGAAGTGCCGCTCTACCCCCTCTCACAGAACACTCTGCTGGGAAGTTCTGCTACTGCCAAAACACGCCTGGCATGTGCACTTTTCTTCTAAAACCACTCTAGCCATAGCAATATTCTCTGCTTCTTGAAAGCATACCATACACTCTTTCAACTATGCATAGCTTAAGAGCACTGCAGTGCACCTAAAGTTAGTGCTTTAAAGTGTGCACAGCACACCACAGATCTCACTTTGCACTACACCTAGAAATGGCTTCTCTACATCACTGATATCTACCACAGAAATCTGCGCGACTGATAACTATCTTGTAGCAAAGCTGGTTCTGGCATACCCGGCTTCATACCACTAGTCCCTGACAACCGGGTATTCTGTGCAGAGCACCTCAGTGCAGTGTGGCTTTCCTAATCGCGGGTTTGTAGCAAGAAGCTGATTTCTGTCTAAGGGAGGTGAAGTGCCGCCTACCCCTCTCACAGAGCACTCTGCTGGGAAGTTCTGCTACTGCCAAAACACGCCTGGCATGTGCACTTTTCTTCTAAAACCTCTCTACCATAGCAATATCCTCTGCTTCTTGACAGCATACCATACACTCTTTCCACTAGGCATAGCTGAAGAGCACTGCAGTGCACCTAAAGCTAAAGCTTTAAAGTGTGCACAGCACACCACAGATCTCACTTTGCACTACACCTAGAAATGACTTCTCTGCATCACTGATATCTACCACAGAAATCTGCGCGACGTAAAAACTCTGTTGTAGCAAAGCTGGTTGTGGCATATCCTGCTTCATACCACTAGTCCCTGACAACCGGTATTCTGTGCAGAGCACCTCAGTGCAGTGTGGTTTTCCCTAATCGCGGTTTGTAGCAAGAAGCGCATTTCTGTCTAAGGGAGGAGAAGTGCCGCTCTACCCCTCTCACAGAACACTCTGCTGGGAAGTTCTGCTACTGCCAAAACACGCCTGGCATGTGCACTTTTCTTCTAAAACCTCTCTAGCCACAGCAATATTCTCTGCTTCTTGAAAGCATACCATACACTCTTCTCACTATGCATAGCTTAATGAACTGCAGTGCACCTAAAGTTAAAGCTTAAAGTGTGCACAGCACACCACAGATCTCACTTTGCACTACACCTAGAAATGCCTTCTCTGCATCACTGATATCTACCACAGAAATCTGCATGATAAAATAACTATGTTGTAGCAAAAGCTGGTTCTGGCATATCCTGCTTCATACCACTAGTCCCTGACAACCGGTATTCTGTGCAGAGCACCTCAGTGCAGTGTGGTTTCCCTAATCGCGTTTGTAGCAAGAAGCCGATTTCTGTCTAAGGGAGGTGAAGTGCCGCCTCACCCCTCTCACAGAACACTCTGCTGGGAAGTTCTGCTACTGCCAAAACACGCCTGGCATGTGCACTTTTCTTCTAAAACCTCTCTACCATAGCAATATTCTCTGCTTCTTGAAAGCATACCATACACTCTTTCCACTATGCATAGCTTAAGAGCACTGCAGTGCACCTAAAGTTAAAGCTTTAAAGTGTGCACAGCACACCACAGATCTCACTTTGCACTACACCTAGAAATGGCTTCTCTGCATCACTGATATCTACCACAGAAATCTGCGCGACTGAAATAACTATGTTGTAGCAAAGCTGGTTCTGGCATATCCCGCTTCATCCCTACTAGTCCCTGACAACCGGTATTCTGTGCAGAGCACCTCAGTGCAGTGTGGTTTCCCTAATCAGCGTTTGTAGCAAGAAGCGTATTTCTGTCTAAGGGAGGAGAAGTGCCGTCTACCCCTCTCACAGAACACTCTGCTGGGAAGTTCTGCTACTGCCAAAACACGCCTGGCATGTGCACTTTTCTTCTAAAACCTCTCTACCATAGCAATATTCTCTGCTTCTTGAAAGCATACCATACACTCTTTCCACTATGCATAGCTTAAGAGCACTGCAGTGCACCTAAAGTTAAAGCTTTAAAGTGTGCACAGCACACCACAGATCTCACTTTGCACTACACCTGATAATGGCTTCTCTGCATCACTGATATCTACCACAGAAATCTGCACGACTTAATAACTATGTTGTAGCAAATGCTGGTTCTGGCATATCCTGCTTCATACCACTAGTCCCTGACAACCGGTATTCTGTGCAGAGCACCTCAGTGCAGTGTGGTTTCCCTTAATCGCGGGTTTGTAGCAAGAAGCTCATTTCTGTCTAAGGGAGGAGAAGTGCCGCCTCACCCCTCTCACAGAACACTCTGCTGGGAAGTTCTGCTACTGCCAAAACACGCCTGGCATGTGCACTTTTCTTCTAAAACCTCTCTACCATAGCAATATTCTCTGCTTCTTGAAAGCATACCATACACTCTTTCCACTATGCATAGCTTAAGAGCACTGCAGTGCACCTAAAGTTAAAGCTTAAAGTGTGCACAGCACACCACAGATCTCACTTTGCACTACACCTAGAAATGGCTTCTCTGCATCACTGATATCTAGCACAGAAATCTGCACTGACTTTAATAACTATGTTGTAGCAAAGCTGGTTCTGGCATATCCTGCTTCATACCACTAGTCCCTGACAACCGGTATTCTGTGCAGAGCACCTCAGTGCAGTGTGGTTTCCCTAATCGCGGGTTTTGTAGCAAGAAGCGATTTCTGTCTAAGGGAGGTGAAGTGCCGCTCTACCCCCTCTCACAGAACACTCTGCTGGGAAGTTCTGCTACTGCCAAAACACGCCTGGCATGTGCACTTTTCTTCTAAAACCTCTCTACCATAGCAATATTCTCTGCTTCTTGAAAGCATACCATACACTCTTTCCACTATGCATAGCTTAAGAGCACTGCAGTGCACCTAAAGTTAAAGCTTTAAAGTGTGCACAGCACACCACAGATCTCACTTTGCACTACACCTAGAAATGGCTTCTCTGCATCACTGATATCTACCACAGAAATCTGCACGACATAATAACTATGTTGTAGCAAATGCTGGTTCTGGCATATCCTGCTTCATACCACTAGTCCCTGACAACCGGTATTCTGTGCAGAGCACCTCAGTGCAGTGTGGTTTCCCCTAATCGCCAGTTTGTAGCAAGAAGCTGATTTCTGTCTAAGGGAGGTGAAGTGCCGTCTACCCCCTCTCACAGAACACTCTGCTGGGAAGTTCTGCTACTGCCAAAACACGCCTGGCATGTGCACTTTTCTTCTAAAACCTCTCTACCATAGCAATATTCTCTGCTTCTTGAAAGCATACCATACACTCTTTCCACTAGGCATAGCTTAAGAGCACTGCAGTGCACCTAAAGTTAAAGCTTTAAAGTGTGCACAGCACACCACAGATCTCACTTTGCACTACACCTAGAAATGGCTTCTCTGCATCACTGATATCTAGCACAGAAATCTGCACGATCTAATAACTATGTTGTAGCAAAGCTGGTTCTGGCATATCCTGCTTCATACCACTAGTCCCCTGACAACCGGTATTCTGTGCAGAGCACCTCAGTGCAGTGTGGTTTCCCTTAATCGCGGGTTTGTAGCAAGAAGCTGATTTCTGTCTAAGGGAGGTGAAGTGCCGCCCTACCCCCTCTCACAGAGCACTCTGCTGGGAAGTTCTGCTACTGCCAAAACACGCCTGGCATGTGCACTTTTCTTATAAAACCACTCTACCATAGCAATATTCTCTGCTTCTTGAAAGCATACCATACACTCTTTCCACTATGCATAGCTAAAGAGCACTGCATTGCACCTAAAGTTAAAGCTGAAAGTGTGCACAGCACACCACAGATCTCACTTTGCACTACACCTAGAAATGGCTTCTCTGCATCACTGATATCTACCACAGAAATCTGCACGACTGAATAACTATGTTGTAGCAAATGCTGGTTCTGGCATATCCTGCTTCATACCACTAGTCCCTGACAACCGGTATTCTGTGCAGAGCACCTCAGTGCAGTGTGGTTTCCCTAATCGCGGGTTTGTAGCAAGAAGCGTATTTCTGTCTAAGGGAGGTGAAGTGCCGCCTACCCCTCTCACAGAACACTCTGCTGGGAAGTTCTGCTACTGCCAAAACACGCCTGGCATGTGCACTTTTCTTCTAAAACCTCTCTACCATAGCAATATTCTCTGCTTCTTGAAAGCATACCATACACTCTTTCCACTATGCATAGCTAAGAGCACTGCAGTGCACCTAAAGTTAAAGCTTTAAAGTGTGCACAGCACACCACAGATCTCACTTTGCACTACACCTAGAAATGGCTTCTCTGCATCTTCTTGATATCTAGCACAGAAATCTCGCGACTTAATAACTATGTTGTAGCAAAGCTGGTTCTGGCATATCCTGCTTCATACCACTAGTCCCTGACAACCGGTATTCTGTGCAGAGCACCTCAGTGCAGTGTGGTTTCCCTAATCGCGGTTTTGTAGCAAGAAGCGCATTTCTGTCTAAGGGAGGAGAAGTGCCGCTCACCCCTCCTCACAGAACACTCTGCTGGGAAGTTCTGCTACTGCCAAAACACGCCTGGCATGTGCACTTTTCTTCTAAACCTCTCTACCATAGCAATATTCTCTGCTTCTTGACAGCATACTCAGACACTCTTTCCACTATGTATAGCTTAAGAGCACTGCAGTGCACCTAAAGTTAGTGCTTAAAGTGTGCACAGCACACCACAGATCTCACTTTGCACTACACCTAGAAATGGCTTCTCTGCATCACTGATATCTAGCACAGAAATCTGCACGATCTAATAACTATGTTGTAGCAAAGCTGGTTCTGGCATATCCTGCTTCATACCACTAGTCCCCTGACAACCGGTATTCTGTGCAGAGCACCTCAGTGCAGTGTGGTTTCCCTAATCAGCGTTTGTAGCAAGAAGCTTTATTTCTGTCTAAGGGAGGTGAAGTGCCGCTTCACCCCTCTCACAGTAACACTCTGTTGGGAAAGTTCCTTGCTACTGCCAAAACACGCCTGGCATGTGCACTTTTCTTCTAAAACCTCTCTACCATAGCAATATTCTCTGCTTCTTGAAAGCATACCATACACTCTTTCCACTATGCATAGCTTAAGAGCACTGCAGTGCACCTAAAGCTAAAGCTTTAAAGTGTGCACAGCACACCACAGATCTCACTTTGCACTACACCTAGAAATGGCTTCTCTGCATCACTGATATCTACCACAGAAATCTGCACTGATTTAATAACTATGTTGTAGCAAAGCTGGTTCTGGCATATCCTGCTTCATACCACTAGTCCCTGACAACCGGTATTCTGTGCAGAGCACCTCAGTGCAGTGTGGTTTCCCTAATCGCGGTTTGTAGCAAGAAGCTCATTTCTGTCTAAGGGAGGAGAAGTGCCGCTTCACCCCTCTCACAGAACACTCTGCTGGGAAGTTCTGCTACTGCCAAAACACGCCTGGCATGTGCACTTTTCTTCTAAAACCTCTCTACCATAGCAATATTCTCTGCTTCTTGAAAGCATACCATACACTCTTTCCACTATGCATAGCTTAAGAGCACTGCAGTGCACCTAAAGCTAAAGCTTAAAGTGTGCACAGCACACCACAGATCTCACTTTGCACTACACCTAGAAATGGCTTCTCTGCATCACTGATATCTAGCACAGAAATCAGCGCTGACGTAATAACTATGTTGTAGCAAAGCTGGTTCTGGCATATCCTGCTTCATACCACTAGTCCCCTGACAACCGGTATTCTGTGCAGAGCACCTCAGTGCAGTGTGGTTTTCCCTAATCGCGGTTTGTAGCAAGAAGCTGTATTTCTGTCTAAGGGAGGTGAAGTGCCGCTTCACCCTCTCACAGAACACTCTGCTGGGAAGTTCTGCTACTGCCAAAACACGCCTGGCATGTGCACTTTTCTTCTAAAACCTCTCTACCATAGCAATATTCTCTGCTTCTTGAAAGCATACCATACACTCTTTCCACTATGCATAGCTAAGAGCACTGCAGTGCACCTAAAGTTAAAGCTTTAAAGTGTGCACAGCACACCACAGATCTCACTTTGCACTACACCTAGAAATGGCTTCTCTGCATCACTGATATCTAGCACAGAAATCTGCACGACGTAATAACTATGTTGTAGCAAAGCTGGTTCTGGCATATCCTGCTTCATACCACTAGTCCCTGACAACCGGTATTCTGTGCAGAGCACCTCAGTGCAGTGTGGTTTCCCTAATCGCCGGCTTGTAGCAAGAAGCTTTATTTCTGTCTAAGGGAGGAGAAGTGCCGCCTCACCCCTCTCACAGAACACTCTGCTGGGAAGTTCTGCTACTGCCAAAACACGCCTGGCATGTGCACTTTTCTTCTAAAACCTCTCTACCATAGCAATATTCTCTGCTTCTTGAAAGCATACCATACACTCTTTCCACTATGCATAGCTTAAGAGCACTGCAGTGCACCTAAAGTTAAAGCTTAAAGTGTGCACAGCACACCACAGATCTCACTTTGCACTACACCTAGAAATGGCTTCTCTGCATCACTGATATCTAGCACAGAAATCTGCACGACTTTAATAACTATGTTGTAGCAAAGCTGGTTCTGGCATATCCTGCTTCATACCACTAGTCCCTGACAACCGGTATTCTGTGCAGAGCACCTCAGTGCAGTGTGGTTTCCCTAATCAGCGTTTGTAGCAAGAAGCTTATTTCTGTCTAAGGGAGGTGAAGTGCCGCTCACCCCCTCTCACAGAACACTCTGCTGGGAAGTTCTGCTACTGCCAAAACACGCCTGGCATGTGCACTTTTCTTCTAAAACCTCTCTACCATAGCAATATTCTCTGCTTCTTGAAAGCATACCATACACTCTTTCCACTATGCATAGCTTAAGAGCACTGCAGTGCACCTTAAAGTTAAAGCTTAAAGTGTGCACAGCACACCACAGATCTCACTTTGCACTACACCTAGAAATGGCTTCTCTGCATCACTGATATCTAGGACAGAAATCTGCACGAAGTGAATAACTATGTTGTAGCAAAGCTGGTTCTGGCATATCCCTGCTTCATACCACTAGTCCCTGACAACCGGTATTCTGTGCAGAGCACCTCAGTGCAGTGTGGTTTCCCCTAATCGCGGGTTTGTAGCAAGAAGCTTTATTTCTGTCTAAGGGAGGAGAAGTGCCGCCTACCCCTCTCACAGAACACTCTGCTGGGAAGTTCTGCTACTGCCAAAACACGCCTGGCATGTGCACTTTTCTTCTAAAACCTCTCTACCATAGCAATATTCTCTGCTTCTTGAAAGCATACCATACACTCTTTCCACTATGCATAGCTAAAGAGCACTGCAGTGCACCTAAAGTTAAAGCTTTAAAGTGTGCACAGCACACCATCGATCTCACTCTTGCACTACACCTAGAAATGGCTTCTCTGCATCACTGATATCTAGCACAGAAATCTGCCGACTTAATAACTATGTTGTAGCAAAGCTGGTTCTGGCATATCCTGCTTCATACCACTAGTCCCTGACAACCGGTATTCTGTGCAGAGCACCTCAGTGCAGTGTGGTTTCCCTAATCGCGTTTGTAGCAAGAAGCTTTATTTCTGTCTAAGGGAGGAGAAGTGCCGCTCACCCCCTCTCACAGAACACTCTGCTGGGAAGTTCTGCTACTGCCAAAACACGCCTGGCATGTGCACTTTTCTTCTAAAACCTCTCTACCATAGCAATATTCTCTGCTTCTTGAAAGCATACCATACACTCTTTCCACTATGCATAGCTTAAGAGCACTGCAGTGCACCTAAAGTTAAAGCTTTAAAGTGTGCACAGCACACCACAGATCTCACTTTGCACTACACCTAGAAATGGCTTCTCTGCATCACTGATATCTACCACAGAAATCTGCACGATCTAATAACTATGTTGTAGCAAAGCTGGTTCTGGCATATCCTGCTTCATACCACTAGTCCCTGACAACCGGTATTCTGTGCAGAGCACCTCAGTGCAGTGTGGTTTCCCTAATCGCGGGTTTGTAGCAAGAAGCGTATTTCTGTCTAAGGGAGGAGAAGTGCTGCCTACCCCTCTCACAGAACACTCTGCTGGGAAGTTCTGCTACTGCCAAAACACGCCTGGCATGTGCACTTTTCTTCTAAAACCTCTCTACCATAGCAATATTCTCTGCTTCTTGAAAGCATACCATACACTCTTTCCACTATGCATAGCTTAAGAGCACTGCAGTGCACCTAAAGTTAAAGCTTAAAGTGTGCACAGCACACCACAGATCTCACTTTGCACTACACCTAGAAATGGCTTCTCTGCATCACTGATATCTACCACAGAAATCTGCACTGATTTAATAACTATGTTGTAGACAAAGTTGGTTCTGGCATATCCTGCTTCATACCACTAGTCCCCTGACAACCGGTATTCTGTGCAGAGCACCTCAGTGCAGTGTGGTTTCCCCTAATCAGCGTTTGTAGCAAGAAGCTATTTCTGTCTAAGGGAGGAGAAGTGCCGCCTACCCCCTCTCACAGAACACTCTGCTGGGAAGTTCTGCTACTGCCAAAACACGCCTGGCATGTGCACTTTTCTTCTAAAACCTCTCTACCATAGCAATATTCTCTGCTTCTTGAAAGCATACCATACACTCTTTCCACTATGCATAGCTTAAGAGCACTGCAGTGCACCTAAAGTTGTGCTTAAAGTGTGCACAGCACACCACAGATCTCACTTTGCACTACACCTAGAAATGGCTTCTCTGCATCTCTGATATCTAGCACAGAAATCTGCACGACTAAATAACTATGTTGTAGCAAAGCTGGTTCTGGCATATCCTGCTTCATACCACTAGTCCCTGACAACCGGTATTCTGTGCAGAGCACCTCAGTGCAGTGTGGTTTCCCTAATCGCGGGTTTGTAGCAAGAAGCGCATTTCTGTCTAAGGGAGGAGAAGTGCCGCCTACCCCTCTCACAGAACACTCTGCTGGGAAGTTCTGCTACTGCCAAAACACGCCTGGCATGTGCACTTTTCTTCTAAAACCTCTCTACCATAGCAATATTCTCTGCTTCTTGAAAGCATACCATACACTCTTTCCACTATGCATAGCTTAAGAGCACTGCAGTGCACCTAAAGTTAAAGCTTAAAGTGTGCACAGCACACCACAGATCTCACTTGCACTACACCCAGAAATGCCTTCTCTGCATCACTGATATCTACCACAGAAATCTGCACTGACTTAATAACTATGTTGTAGCAAAGCTGGTTCTGGCATATCCTGCTTCATACCACTAGTCCCCTGACAACCGGTATTCTGTGCAGAGCACCTCAGTGCAGTGTGGTTTCCTTAATCAGCGTTTTGTAGCAAGAAGCTTTATTTCTGTCTAAGGGAGGAGAAGTGCCGCCTACCCCTCCTCACAGAACACTCTGCTGGGAAGTTCTGCTACTGCCAAAACACGCCTGGCATGTGCACTTTTCTTCTAAAACCTCTCTACCATAGCAATATTCTCTGCTTCTTGAAAGCATACCATACACTCTTTCCACTATGCATAGCTTAAGAGCACTGCAGTGCACCTAAAGTTAAAGCTTAAAGTGTGCACAGCACACCACAGATCTCACTTTGCACTACACCTAGAAATGGCTTCTCTGCATCACTGATATCTAGCACAGAAATCTGCACGATTTAATAACTATGTTGTAGCAAAGCTGGTTCTGGCATATCCTGCTTCATACCACTAGTCCCTGACAACCGGTATTCTGTGCAGAGCACCTCAGTGCAGTGTGGTTTCCCTAATCGCTGTGTTTGTAGCAAGAAGCTTATTTCTGTCTAAGGGAGGAGAAGTGCCGCTCACCCCCTCTCACAGAACACTCTGCTGGGAAGTTCTGCTACTGCCAAAACACGCCTGGCATGTGCACTTTTCTTCTAAAACCTCTCTACCATAGCAATATTCTCTGCTTCTTGAAAGCATACCATACACTCTTTCCACTATGCATAGCTTAAGAGCACTGCAGTGCACCTAAAGTTAATGCTTAAAGTGTGCACAGCACACCACAGATCTCACTTTGCACTACACCTAGAAATGGCTTCTCTGCATCACTGATATCTACCACAGAAATCTGCACGACTAAATAACTATGTTGTAGCAAAGCTGGTTCTGGCATATCCTGCTTCATACCACTAGTCCCTGACAACCGGTATTCTGTGCAGAGCACCTCAGTGCAGTGTGGTTTCCCTAATCGCGGTTTGTAGCAAGAAGCTTTATTTCTGTCTAAGGGAGGAGAAGTGCCGCCTACCCCTCTCACAGAACACTCTGCTGGGAAGTTCTGCTACTGCCAAAACACGCCTGGCATGTGCACTTTTTCTTCTAAAACCTCTCTACCATAGCAATATTCTCTGCTTCTTGAAAGCATACCATACACTCTTTCCACTATGCATAGCTTAAGAGCACTGCAGTGCACCTAAAGTTGAAGTTAAAGTGTGCACAGCACACCACAGATCTCACTTTGCACTACACCTAGAAATGGCTTCTCTGCATCACTGATATCTACCACAGAAATCTGCGCGACTTTAATAACTATGTTGTAGCAAATGCTGGTTCTGGCATATCCTGCTTCATACCACTAGTCCCCTGACAACCGGTATTCTGTGCAGAGCACCTCAGTGCAGTGTGGTTTCCCTAATCGCGTTTGTAGCAAGAAGCTTTATTTCTGTCTAAGGGAGGAGAAGTGCCGCTCTACCCCTCTCACAGAACACTCTGCTGGGAAGTTCTGCTACTGCCAAAACACGCCTGGCATGTGCACTTTTCTTCTAAAACCTCTCTACCATAGCAATATTCTCTGCTTCTTGAAAGCATACCATACACTCTTTCCACTATGCATAGCTTAAGAGCACTGCAGTGCACCTAAAGTTAAAGCTTTAAAGTGTGCACAGCACACCACAGATCTCACTTTGCACTACACCTAGAAATGGCTTCTCTGCATCACTGATATCTAGCACAGAAATCTGCACTGACTTTAATAACTATGTTGTAGCAAAGCTGGTTCTGGCATATCCTGCTTCATACCACTAGTCCCTGACAACCGGTATTCTGTGCAGAGCACCTCAGTGCAGTGTGGTTTTCCCCTAATCGCGTTTTGTAGCAAGAAGCTATTTCTGTCTAAGGGAGGAGAAGTGCCGCTCTACCCCTCTCACAGAACACTCTGCTGGGAAGTTCTGCTACTGCCAAAACACGCCTGGCATGTGCACTTTTCTTCTAAAACCTCTCTACCATAGCAATATTCTCTGCTTCTTGAAAGCATACCATACACTCTTTCCACTATGCATAGCTTAAGAGCACTGCAGTGCACCTAAAGTTAAAGCTTTAAAGTGTGCACAGCACACCACAGATCTCACTTTGCACTACACCTAGAAATGGCTTCTCTGCATCACTGATATCTAGCACAGAAATCTGCGCGAGAATAACTATGTTGTAGCAGATGCTGGTTCTGGCATATCCTGCTTCATACCACTAGTCCCCTGACAACCGGTATTCTGTGCAGAGCACCTCAGTGCAGTGTGGTTTCCCTAATCAGCGTTTGTAGCAAGAAGCTTTATTTCTGTCTAAGGGAGGAGAAGTGCCGCTTCACCCCTCTCACAGAACACTCTGCTGGGAAGTTCTGCTACTGCCAAAACACGCCTGGCATGTGCACTTTTCTTCTAAAACCTCTCTACCATAGCAATATTCTCTGCTTCTTGAAAGCATACCATACACTCTTTCCACTATGCATAGCGAAGAGCACTGCAGTGCACCTAAAGTTAGTGCTTTAAAGTGTGCACAGCACACCACAGATCTCACTTTGCACTACACCTAGAAATGGCTTCTCTGCATCACTGATATCTAGCACAGAAATCTGCACGATTTAATAACTATGTTGTAGCAAAGCTGGTTCTGGCATATCCTGCTTCATACCACTAGTCCCTGACAACCGGTATTCTGTGCAGAGCACCTCAGTGCAGTGTGGTTTTCCCTAATCAGCGGTTTGTAGCAAGAAGCTTTATTTCTGTCTAAGGGAGGTGAAGTGCCGTCTCACCCCTCCTCACAGAACACTCTGCTGGGAAGTTCTGCTACTGCCAAAACACGCCTGGCATGTGCACTTTTCTTCTAAAACCTCTCTACCATAGCAATATTCTCTGCTTCTTGAAAGCATACCATACACTCTTTCCACTATGCATAGCTTAAGAGCACTGCAGTGCACCTAAAGTTAAAGCTTTAAAGTGTGCACAGCACACCACAGATCTCACTTTGCACTACACCTAGAAATGGCTTCTCTGCATCACTGATATCTAGCACAGAAATCTGCACGACTTTAATAACTATGTTGTAGCAAAGCTGGTTCTGGCATATCCTGCTTCATACCACTAGTCCCCTGACAACCGGTATTCTGTGCAGAGCACCTCAGTGCAGTGTGGTTTCCCTAATCAGCGTTTGTAGCAAGAAGCTTTATTTCTGTCTAAGGGAGGAGAAGTGCCGCTCTACCCCCTCTCACAGAACACTCTGCTGGGAAGTTCTGCTACTGCCAAAACACGCCTGGCATGTGCACTTTTCTTCTAAAACCTCTCTACCATAGCAATATTCTCTGCTTCTTGAAAAGCATACCATACACTCTTTCCACTATGCATAGCTTAAGAGCACTGCAGTGCACCTAAAGCTAAAGCTTAAAGTGTGCACAGCACACCACACGGGATCTCACTTTGCACTACACCTAGAAATGGCTTCTCTGCATCACTGATATCTAGCACAGAAATCTGCGCGACTTTAATAACTATGTTGTAGCAAAGCTGGTTCTGGCATATCCTGCTTCATACCACTAGTCCCTGACAACCGGTATTCTGTGCAGAGCACCTCAGTGCAGTGTGGTTTCCCTAATCAGCGGGTTTGTAGCAAGAAGCTTTATTTCTGTCTAAGGGAGGAGAAGTGCCGCTTCACCCCCTCTCACAGAACACTCTGCTGGGAAGTTCTGCTACTGCCAAAACACGCCTGGCATGTGCACTTTTCTTCTAAAACCTCTCTACCATAGCAATATTCTCTGCTTCTTGAAAGCATACCATACACTCTTTCCACTATGCATAGCTTAAGAGCACTGCAGTGCACCTAAAGTTAAAGCTAAAAGTGTGCACAGCACACCACAGATCTCACTTTGCACTACACCTAGAAATGGCTTCTCTGCATCACTGATATCTAGCACAGAAATCTGCGCTGACTTTAATAACTATGTTGTAGCAAAGCTGGTTCTGGCATATCCTGCTTCATACCACTAGTCCCTGACAACCGGTATTCTGTGCAGAGCACCTCAGTGCAGTGTGGTTTCCCTAATCAGCGTTTGTAGCAAGAAGCTTTATTTCTGTCTAAGGGAGGAGAAGTGCCGTCTCACCCCCTCTCACAGAACACTCTGCTGGGAAGTTCTGCTACTGCCAAAACACGCCTGGCATGTGCACTTTTCTTCTAAAACCTCTCTACCATAGCAATATTCTCTGCTTCTTGAAAGCATACCATACACTCTTTCCACTATGCATAGCTGAAGAGCACTGCAGTGCACCTAAAGCTAAAGCTTTAAAGTGTGCACAGCACACCACAGATCTCACTTTGCACTACACCTAGAAATGGCTTCTCTGCATCACTGATATCTAGCACAGAAATCTGCACGACTTTAATAACTATGTTGTAGCAGATGCTGGTTCTGGCATATCCTGCTTCATACCACTAGTCCCTGACAACCGGTATTCTGTGCAGAGCACCTCAGTGCAGTGTGGTTTCCCTAATCGCGGTTTGTAGCAAGAAGCTGATTTCTGTCTAAGGGAGGAGAAGTGCCGTCTACCCCTCCTCACAGAACACTCTGCTGGGAAGTTCTGCTACTGCCAAAACACGCCTGGCATGTGCACTTTTCTTCTAAAACCTCTCTACCATAGCAATATTCTCTGCTTCTTGAAAGCATACCATACACTCTTTCCACTATGCATAGCTGAAGAGCACTGCAGTGCACCTAAAGTTAAAGCTTAAAGTGTGCACAGCACACCACAGATCTCACTTTGCACTACACCTAGAAATGGCTTCTGCATCACTGATATCTAGCACAGAAATCTGCACGACTTAATAACTATGTTGTAGCAAATGCTGGTTCTGGCATATCCTGCTTCATACCACTAGTCCCTGACAACCGGTATTCTGTGCAGAGCACCTCAGTGCAGTGTGGTTTCCCTAATCGCGTTTGTAGCAAGAAGCTTATTTCTGTCTAAGGGAGGAGAAGTGCCGCCTCACCCCTCTCACAGAACACTCTGCTGGGAAGTTCTGCTACTGCCAAAACACGCCTGGCATGTGCACTTTTCTTCTAAAACCTCTCTACCATAGCAATATTCTCTGCTTCT
>JAPFBE010000282.1:70000-72119 GCA_034336665.1 Luscinia megarhynchos | reverse complement strand
TGGATGGATGATGGATGGATGGATGGATGGATGGATGGATGGTGGATGGATGAATGGATGAAATGATCGATGGATGATGGATGGATGGATGGATGGATGGATGGATGGATGGATGGATGGATGGATGAATGATAGATAGATGGATGATGGATGGATGATGGATGGAGGGATGATGGATGGATGGATGGATGAATGGATGGATGGATGGATGGATGGATGGATGATGGATGAATGATGGACGGATAATGATGAATGATGTATGTATGGAGGATGGATGGATGGATGGATGGATGGATGGATGGATGGATGGATGGATGGATGAGATGATGGATGGATGGATTATGAATGATGTATGGATGGATGGATGCATGCATGCATTGATGGATGGATGATGGATGCATGATGTATGGGTGGACTAATGGAGGATGGATGGATGATGGATGGATGGAGGGATGGATGGATGGATGGATGGATGGATGGATGGATGGATGGATGGATAGATGGATGGATGGATGGATGGATGGAAGGATGGATGATCGATGGATGGGTGGATGGATGGATGGATGGATGGATGGATGGATGGATGGATAGGATGGATGGATAGATGGATGGATGGATGGATGATAGATGGATGATGGATGGATGGATAAATGCATGATGGATGATGGATGGATGGATAATGGATGGATGATGGATGGATGTATGATGGATGGATGGATGATGGATGGATGGATGGATGGATGGATGAATGGATGGATGGATGGATGGATGGATGGATGGATGGATGTATGTATGGATGGATGGATGGATGGATGGATGAATGGATGGATGGATGGATGGATGGATGGATGAGTATGGATGGATGATGGATGGATGGATGGATGGATGGATGGATGGATGGATGGATGGATGGATGGATGGATGGATGAATGAGATGGATGGATGGATGATGGATGGATGATTTATGGAGGGATGGATGGATGGATGGATGATGGATGGATGGGTGGATGGATGGATAGATGGATGGATGGATAGATGGATGGATGATGGATGGATAGATGGATGTGATGAATGATGGATGGATGGATGATGAGATGGATGGATATATGGATGGATTAATGGATGGATAGATGATGGATGGATGATGGATGGATGATGGATGGATAGATAGATGGATAGATGAATGGATGGATAGATATGATGATGGATAGATGGATGGATGGATGAATGGAGAGATGATGGATATGATAGATATGGATGGATGGATGAATGGATGGATAGATAAGATGGATGGATATAAGGTGGATGGATAGATAGGGATGGATGATGGATGGATGGATGGATATATAGATGGATAAGATGATGCATGGATGGATGGATGGATAAGATGGATGATAAATGATGGATAGATGTATATAGATGAATGGATCATAAGATGGAATGGATGAAATGGATAGATAAGATGAATAGATAGATGATGATAGATGGATGATGATAGATAGATTAATAAGATAGAGAATAGATGAGATAGATAGCATAGATAGATAGATAGATGAGATGGAATGGAATAGATGGATAAGATAGATGATATGAATGAAATAGATGAATGGATAATAGATGATCGATAGATAAGATAGATAGATAGATAGATAGATGAATGAATAGATAGATAATAGAATAGATGATATAAGATAGATAATGGATGGATAGATGGAATGATAGAATAGATAAGATGAAGATGGAAATGAGATAGAATAGATATTAGATAAGAATAATGAATAGATATGGATAAAGATAGATATGAATAGATATAGATAAGATAGATAAGATGATAATAGATAGATAAGATAGATAGATAGATAGATAGATAGAATAGATAGAATGGAATGAATAGATAGATAGATAGATGGAATAGATAGATAGTATAAGATAGATAGATAAGATAGATAGATAAATGGAATAGATGAAATAGATAAAGATAGATAAGATAAATAGGATGAATGATAAGATAGAATGAATGAATGATATAGATAGATAAGATGAATAGATAGATAGAATAGATAGATAGATATATAGATAGATAAGATAAATAATGAAAGCAGATAGATATGAGAATAAT